>JAUJYP020000805.1:0-106155 GCA_030674075.2 Linum usitatissimum
GTTATTTCCAACATGCATGTGAAATACTAATCGATTTGAAAATTTGGAATTTTCATGTCAAAATGGTTCATTTCCATAGGTGTTCCCTTTGGAAATTTACAAATTTTGAGGTGAAAATTAGAACTTTTTAAATGGGCTAATATTTCTCGTGTAGGTATGGCTAAAATTTGAGGTTTCACCATGTTTTGCCCTTCAAATAATAGGTACATGAAGTTAGATAATATTTCTTCACATGATAAAACAATATCGAGTTAATATGATTTTCAAATTCATAATCAAATTATTTCAGGGTGAAATTATGATGAAACTTAGCTTTCAAGTTATTTCCAACATGCATGTGAAATACTAATCGATTTGAAAACTTGGAATTTTCGTGTCAAAATGGTTCATTTCCATAGGTGTTCCCTTTGGAAATTTACACAATTTTGAGGTGAAAATTAGAACTTTTTAAATGGGCTAATATTTCTCGTGTAGGTAATGGCTAAAATTTGAGGTTTCACCATGTTTTTTGCCCTTCAAATAATAGGTACATGAAGTTAGATAATATTTCTTCACATGATAAAACAATATCGAGTTAATATGATTTTCAAATTCATAATCAAATTATTTCGGGGGTCATTATGATGAAACTTAGCTTTCAAGTTATTTCCAACATGCATGTGAAATACTAATCGATTTGAAAACTTGGAATTTTCATGTCAAAATGGTTCATTTCCATAGGTGTTCCCTTTGGAAATTTACAAATTTTGAGGTGAAAATTAGAACTTTTTAAATGGGCTAATATTTCTCGTGTAGGTAATGGCTAAAATTTGAGGTTTCACCATGTTTTGCCCATCAAATAATAGGTACATGAAGTTAGATAATATTTCTTCACATGATAAAACAATATCGAGTTAATATGATTTTCAAATTCATAATCAAATTATTTCAGGGGGTCATTATGATGAAACTTAGCTTTCAAGTTATTTCCAACATGCATGTAAAATACTAATCGATTTGAAAACTTTGAATTTTCGTGTCAAAATGGTTCATTTCCATAGGTGTTCCCTTTGGAAATTTACAAATTTTGAGGTGAAAATTAGAACTTTTTAAATGGGCTAATATTTCTCGTGTAGGTAATGGCTAAAATTTGAGGTTTCACCATGTTTTGCCTATCAAATAATAGGTACATGAAGTTAGATAATATTTCTTCACATGATAAAACAATATCGAGTTAATATGATTTTCAAATTCATAATCCAATTATTTCGGGGGTCATTATGATGAAACTTAGCTTTCAAGTTATTTCCAACATGCATGTAAAATACTAATCGATTTGAAAACTTTGAATTTTCATGTCGAAATAGTTCATTTCCATAGGTGTTCCCTTTGGAAATTTACACATTTTGGGGGGGAAAATTAGAACTTTTTAAATGGGCTAATATTTCTCGTGTAGGTAATGGCTAAAATTTGAGGTTTCACCATGTTTTGCCCTTCAAATAATTGGTACATGAAGTTAGATAATATTTCTTCACATGATAAAACAATATCGAGTTAATATGATTTTCAAATTCATAATCAAATTATTTCAGGGGGTCATTATGATGAAACTTAGCTTTCAAGTTATTTCCAACATGCATGTGAAATACTAATCGATTTGAAAACTTCGAATGTTCGTGTCAAAATGGTTCATTTCCATAGGTGTTCCCTTTGGAAATTTACAAATTTTGAGGTGAAAATTAGAACTTTTTAAATGGGCTAATATTTCTCGTGTAGGTAATGGCTAAAATTTGAGGTTTCACCATGTTTTGCCCTTCAAATAATAGGTACATGAAGTTAGATAATATTTCTTCACATGATAAAACAATATCGAGTTAATATGATTTTCAAATTCATAATCCAATTATTTCTGGGGGTCATTATGATGAAACTTAGCTTTCAAGTTATTTCCAACATGCATGTGAAATACTAATCGATTTGAAAACTTTGGAATTTTCATGTCAAAATGGTTCATTTCCATAGGTGTTCCCTTTGGAAATTTACACAATTTTGATGTGAAAATTAGAACTTTTTAAATGGGCTAATATTTCTCGTGTAGGTAATGGCTAAAATTTGAGGTTTCACCATGTTTTGCCCTTCAAATAATTGGTACATGAAGTTAGATAATATTTCTTCACATGATAAAACAATATCGAGTTAATATGATTTTCAAATTCATAATCAAATTATTTCAGTGGGGTCATTATGATGAAACTTAGCTTTCAAGTTATTTCCAACATGCATGTGAAATACTAATCGATTTGAAAACTTGGAATGTTCGTGTCAAAATGGTTCATTTCCATAGGTGTTCCCTTTGGAAATTTACAAATTTTGAGGTGAAAATTAGAACTTTTTAAATGGGCTAATATTTCTCGTGTAGGAATGGCTAAAATTTGAGGTTTCACCATGTTTTGCCCTTCAAATAATAGGTACATGAAGTTAGATAATATTTCTTCACATGATAAAACAATATCGAGTTAATATGATTTTCAAATTCATAATCCAATTATTTCAGGGGGTCATTATGATGAAACTTAGCTTTCAAGTTATTTCCAACATGCATGTAAAATACTAATCGATTTGAAAACTTTGAATTTTCATGTCGAAATAGTTCATTTCCATAGGTGTTCCCTTTGGAAATTTACACAATTTTGATGTGAAAATTAGAACTTTTTAAATGGGCTAATATTTCTCGTGTAGGTAATGGCTAAAATTTGAGGTTTCACCATGTTTTGCCCACCTTTAAATAATTGGTACATGAAGTTAGATAATATTTCTTCACATGATAAAACAATATCGAGTTAATATGATTTTCAAATTCATAATCGGGTCATTATGATGAAACTTAGCTTTCAAGTTATTTCCAACATGCATGTGAAATACTAATCGATTTGAAAACTTCGAATGTTCGTGTCAAAATGGTTCATTTCCATAGGTGTTCCCTTTGGAAATTTACAAATTTTGAGGTGAAAATTAGAACTTTTTAAATGGGCTAATATTTCTCGTGTAGGTAATGGCTAAAATTTGAGGTTTCACCATGTTTTGCCCATCAAATAATAGGTACATGAAGTTAGATAATATTTCTTCACATGATAAAACAATATCGAGTTAATATGATTTTCAAATTCATAATCGGGTCATTATGATGAAACTTAGCTTTCAAGTTATTTCCAACATGCATGTGAAATACTAATCGATTTGAAAACTTCGAATGTTCGTGTCAAAATGGTTCATTTCCATAGGTGTTCCCTTTGGAAATTTACAAATTTTGAGGTGAAAATTAGAACTTTTTAAATGGGCTAATATTTCTCGTGTAGGTAATGGCTAAAAATTGTGGTTTCACCATGTTATGCCTTTCAAATAATAGGTACATGAAGTTAGATAATATTTCTTCACATGATAAAACAATATCGAGTTAATATGTAAATTTTCAAATTCATAATCCAATTATTTCAGGGGGTCATTATGATGAAACTTAGCTTTCAAGTTATTTCCAACATGCATGTGAAATACTAATCGATTTGAAAATTTGGAATTTTCATGTCAAAATGGTTCATTTCCATAGGTGTTCCCTTTGGAAATTTACAAATTTTGAGGTGAAAATTAGAACTTTTTAAATGGGCTAATATTTCTCGTGTAGGTAATGGCTAAAATTTGAGGTTTCACCATGTTTTGCCCATCAAATAATAGGTACATGAAGTTAGATAATATTTCTTCAAAATGATAAAACAATATCGAGTTAATATGATTTTAAAATTCATAATCCAATTATTTCAGGGGGTCATTATGATGAAACTTAGCTTTCAAGTTATTTCCAACATGCATGTGAAATACTAATCGATTTGAAAACTTCGAATGTTCGTGTCAAAATGGTTCATTTCCATAGGTGTTCCCTTTGGAAATTTACAAATTTGAGGTGAAAATTAGAACTTTTTAAATGGGCTAATATTTCTCGTGTAGGGTAATGGCTAAAATTTGAGGTTTCACCATGTTTTGCCCTTCAAATAATTGGTACATGAAGTTAGATAATATTTCTTCACATGATAAAACAATATCGAGTTAATATGATTTTCAAATTCATAATCAAATTATTTCAGGGGGTCATTATGATGAAACTTAGCTTTCAAGTTATTTCCAACATGCATGTGAAATACTAATCGATTTGAAAACTTCGAATGTTCGTGTCAAAATGGTTCATTTCCATAGGTGTTCCCTTTGGAAATTTACACAATTTGAGGTGAAAATTAGAACTTTTTAAATGGGCTAATATTTCTCGTGTATGTGGTAATGGCTAAAATTTGAGGGTTTCACCATGTTTTGCCCTTCAAATAATAGTACATGAAGTTAGATAATATTTCTTCACATGATAAAACAATATCGAGTTAATATGATTTTCAAATTCATAATCAAATTATTTTCAGGGGTCATTATGATGAAACTTAGCTTTCAAGTTATTTCCAACATGCATGTGAAATACTAATCGATTTGAAAACTTCGAATTTTCGTGTCAAAATGGTTCATTTCCATAGGTGTTCCCTTTGAAATTTACACAATTTTGAGGTGAAAATTAGAACTTTTTAAATGGGCTAATATTTCTCGTGTAGGTAATGGCTAAAATTTGAGGTTTCACCATGTTTTGCCCTTCAAATAATAGGTACATGAAGTTAGATAATATTTCTTCACATGATAAAACAATATCGAGTTAATATGATTTTCAAATTCACTTAATCAAATTATTTCAGGGGGTCATTATGATGAAACTTAGCTTTCAAGTTATTTCCAACATACGCATGTGAAATACTAATCGATTTGAAAACTTCGAATGTTCGTGTCAAAATGGTTCATTTCCATAGGTGTTCCTTGGAAATTTACACAATTTGAGGTGAAAATTAGAACTTTTTAAATGGGCTAATATTTCTCGTGTAGTAATGGCTATAAAATTTGAGGTTTCACCATGTTTTTTCCTTCAAATAATTGGTACATGAAGTTATGATAATATTTCTTCACATGATAAAACAATATCGAGTTAATATGATTTTCAAATTCATAATCCAATTATTTCGAGGGTCATATGATGAAACTTACTTTCAAGTTATTTCCAACATGCATGTGAAATACTAATCGATTTGAAAACTTTGAATGTTCGTGTCACAAATGGTTCATTTCCATAGGTGTTCCTTTGGAAATTTACACAATTTTGGAGGTGAAAATTAGAACTTTTTAAATGGCCAATATTTCTCGTGTAGGTAATGGTTAAAATTTGAGGTTTCACCATGTTTTGCCCTTCAACTAATAGGTACATGAAGTTAGATAATATTTCTTCACATGATAAAACAATATCGAGTTAATATGATTTTCAAATTCATAATCAAATTATTTCGGGGGGTCATTATGATGAAACTTAGCTTTCAAGTTATTTCCAACATGCATGTGAAATACTAATCGATTTGAAAACTTCGAATGTTCGTGTCAAAATGGTTCATTTCCATAGGTGTTCCCTTTGGAAATTTACAAATTTTGAGGTGAAAATTAGAACTTTTTAAATGGGCTAATATTTCTCGTGTAGGGTAATGGTTAAAATTTGAGGTTTCACCATGTTTTGCCCTTCAAATAATAGGTACATGAAGTTAGATAATATTTCTTCACATGATAAAACAATATCGAGTTAATATGATTTTTAAATTCATAATCCAATTATTTAAAGGGGACATTATGATGAAACTTAGCTTTTAAATTATTTCCAACATGCATGTGAAATACTAATCGATTTGAAAATTTGGAATTTTCATGTCAAAATGGTTCATTTCCATAGGTGTTCCCTTTGGAAATTTACAAATTTTGAGGTGAAAATTAGAACTTTTTAAATGGGCTAATATTTCTCGTGTATGGGTAATGGCTAAAATTTGAGGTTTCACCATGTTTTGCCCATCAAATAATAGGTACATGAAGTTAGATAATATTTCTTCACATGATAAAACAATATCGAGTTAATATGATTTTCAAATTCATAATCCAATTATTTCAGGGGGTCATTATGATGAAACTTAGCTTTCAAGTTATTTCCAACATGCATGTGAAATACTAATCGATTTGAAAATTTGGAATGTTCGTGTCAAAATGGTTCATTTCCATAGGTGTTCCCTTTGGAAATGTTACAATTTTGATGTGAAAATTAGAACTTTTTAAATGGGCTAATATTTCTCGTGTGGGTAATGGCTAAAATTTGAGGTTTCACCATGTTTTGCCCATCAAATAATAGGTACATGAAGTTAGATAATATTTCTTCACATGATAAAACAATATCGAGTTAATATGATTTTCAAATTCATAATCAAATTATTTCCAGGGGTCATTATGATGAAACTTAGCTTTCTAAGTTATTTCCAACATGCATGTGAAATACTAATCGATTTGAAAACTTCGAATGTTCGTGTCAAAATGGTTCATTTCCATAGGTGTTCCCTTTGGAAATTTACAAATTTTGAGGTGAAAATTAGAACTTTTTAAATGGGCTAATATTTGTCGTGTAGGAAATGGCTAAAATTTGAGGTTTCACCATGTTTTGCCCATCAAATAATAGGTACATGAAGTTAGATAATATTTCTTCACATGATAAAACAATATCGAGTTAATATGATTTTCAAATTCATAATCAAATTATTTCAAGGGGTCATTATGATGAAACTTAGCTTTCAAGTTATTTCCAACATGCATGTGAAATACTAATCGATTTGAAAACTTGGAATGTTCATGTCAAAATGGTTCATTTCCATAGGTGTTCCCTTTGGAAATTTACACAATTTTGAGGTGAAAATTAGAACTTTTTAAATGGGCTAATATTTCTCGTGTATGGGGTAATGGCTAAAATTTGAGGTTTCACCATGTTTTGCCCATCAAATAATAGGTACATGAAGTTAGATAATATTTCTTCACATGATAAAACAATATCGAGTTAATATGATTTTCAAATTCATAATCAAATTATTTCAGGGGGTCATTATGATGAAACTTAGCTTTTCAAGTTATTTCCAACATGCATGTGAAATACTAATCGATTTGAAAACTTGGAATGTTCGTGTCAAAATGGTTCATTTCCATAGGTGTTCCCTTTGGAAATTTACACAATTTTGAGGTGAAAATTAGAACTTTTTAAATGGGCTAATATTTCTCGTGTAGTGGTAATGGCTAAAATTTGAGGTTTCACCATGTTTTGCCCTTCAAATAATTGGTACATGAAGTTAGATAATATTTCTTCACATGATAAAACAATATCGAGTTAATATGATTTTCAAATTCATAATCAAATTATTTCAGGGGGTCATTATGATGAAACTTAGCTTTCAAGTTATTTCCAACATGCATGTGAAATACTAATCGATTTGAAAACTTGGAATGTTCGTGTCAAAATGGTTCATTTCCATAGGTGTTCCCTTTGGAAATTTACACAATTTTGAGGTGAAAATTAGAACTTTTTAAATGGGCTAATATTTCTCGTGTAGGTAATGGCTAAAATTTGAGGTTTCACCATGTTATGCCTTTCAAATAATAGGTACATGAAGTTAGATAATATTTCTTCACATGATAAAACAATATCGAGTTAATATGATTTTCAAATTCATAATCCAATTATTTCATGGGGTCATTATGATGAAACTTAGCTTTTTAAGTTATTTCAAACATGCATGTGAAATACTAATCGATTTGAAAACTTGGAATGTTCGTGTCAAAATGGTTCATTTCCATAGGTGTTCCCTTTGGAAATTTACAAATTTTGAGGTGAAAATTAGAAACTTTTAAATGGGCTAATATTTCTCGTGTAGGTTGGTAATGGCTAAAATTTGAGGTTTCACCATGTTTTGCCCTTCAAATAATAGGTACATGAAGTTAGATAATATTTCTTCACATGATAAAACAATATCGAGTTAATATGATTTTCAAATTCATAATCCAATTATTTCAGTGGGGTCATTATGATGAAACTTAGCTTTCAAGTTATTTCCAACATGCATGTAAAATACTAATCGATTTGAAAACTTTGGAATGTTCGTGTCAAAATGGTTCATTTCCATAGGTGTTCCCTTTGGAAATTTACAAATTTGAGGTGAAAATTAGAACTTTTTAAATGGGCTAATATTTCTCGTGTATGTGGAAATGGCTAAAATTTGAGGTTTCACCATGTTTTGCCCTTCAAATAATAGGTACATGAAGTTAGATAATATTTCTTCACATGATAAAACAATATCGAGTTAATATGATTTTCAAATTCATAATCCAATTATTTCAGGGGGTCATTATGATGAAACTTAGCTTTCAAGTTATTTCCAACATGCATGTAAAATACTAATCGATTTGAAAATTTGGAATGTTCGTGTCAAAATGGTTCATTTCCATAGGTGTTCCCTTTGGAAATTTACACAATTTTGAGGTGAAAATTAGAACTTTTTAAATGGGCTAATATTTCTCGTGTAGGTAGGAAATGGCTAAAATTTGAGGTTTCACCATGTTTTGCCCATCAAATAATAGGTACATGAAGTTAGATAATATTTCTTCACATGATAAAACAATATCGAGTTAATATGATTTTCAAATTCATAATCAAATTATTTCATGGGGTCATTATGATGAAACTTAGCTTTCAAGTTATTTCCAACATGCATGTGAAATACTAATCGATTTGAAAACTTCGAATGTTCGTGTCAAAATGGTTCATTTCCATAGGTGTTCCCTTTGGAAATTTACAATTTTTGAGGTGAAAATTAGAACTTTTTAAATGGGCTAATATTTCTCGTGTAGGTAATGGCTAAAATTTGTGGTTTCACCATGTTTTGCCCTTCAAATAATAGGTACATGAAGTTAGATAATATTTCTTCACATGATAAAACAATATCGAGTTAATATGATTTTCAAATTCATAATCCAATTATTTCAAGGGGGTCATTATGATGAAACTTAGCTTTCTAAGTTATTTCAAACATGCATGTGAAATACTAATCGATTTGAAAACTTTGGAATTTTCATGTCAAAATGGTTCATTTCCATAGGTGTTCCCTTTGGAAATTTACAAATTTTGAGGTGAAAATTAGAACTTTTTAAATGGGCTAATATTTCTCGTGTAAGTGGGTAATGGCTTGGACCTGAGGTTTCACCATGTTTTGCCCATCAAATAATAGGTACATGAAGTTAGATAATATTTCTTCACATGATAAAACAATATCGAGTTAATATGATTTTCAAATTCATAATCCAATTATTTCGGGGGTCATTATGATGAAACTTAGCTTTTAAGTTATTTCCAACATGCATGTGAAATACTAATCGATTTGAAAACTTCGACTGTTCGTGTCAAAATGGTTCATTTCCATAGGTGTTCCCTTTGGAAATTTACAATTTTGAGGTGAAAATTAGAACTTTTTAAATGGGCTAATATTTCTCGTGTATGCTGGTAATGTTTAAAAATTGATGTTTCACCATGTTTTGCCCTTGAAATAATTGGTACATGAAGTTAGATAATATTTCTTTACATGATAAAACAATTATCGAGTTAATATGATTTTCAAATTCACCACAATCCTATTCTATTTCGAATTTTGTCATTGTGATGATGACTTCAACTTTCATGACTTATTCCTTGTATAAATGTAAAAATCTTAATCGATTTGAAAACTTGGAATTTTCATGTCAAAGTGGTTAGATTTCTGATAAATGTTCCATAAAGAAATTTCTGAGATGCAAATTTTTATTGAAAATTAGAAAACTTTCAATGAGATTAATATTTCTCGTGTAGACAGGAAATGGCTAAAATTTGAGGTTTCTATATATTTTGCCCATGAAATGACAAGTACGTGAAGTTAGATAATATTTACTTCACGTCGATTACACAATATCGAGTTAATAAGATTTTCAAATTCATAATCCATATTATTTCGAGTGATTTTATGATGAAACTTAGCTTTCAAGTTATTTCCAACAACCATGTAAAATGCTAATGTTAGTTTTGAAAAACTTTGAAATTTTCAACTGTCATAAAGGTTCAATTTCTATAGGTATTCCCTTTCCAGAGTTACCAATTTGAGGTTATAATTCAAATCTCTTTAAATGGGCTAATATTTGACGTGTATGTTGGCAATGGCTAAAAATTGAGGTTTCACCATGTTAAGCCCTTCAAATAATAGGTACATGAAGTTAGATAATATTTCTTCACATGATAAAACAATATCGAGTTAATATGATTTTTAAATTCATAATCCAATTATTTCAGGGGGTCATTATGATGAAACTTAGCTCTAAGTTATTTCCAACATGCATGTCAAATACTAATCGATTTGAAAATTTGCAATTTTCATGTCAAAATGGTTCATTTCCATAGGTGTTCCCTTTGAAATTGACAAATTTGAGGTGAAAATTAGATGTTTTTAAATGGGCTAATATTTGACGTGTATGTTGGCAATGGCTAAAAATTGAGGTTTCACCATGTTAAGCCCTTCAAATAATAGGTACATGAAGTTAGATAATATTTCTTCACATGATAAAACAATATCGAGTTAATATGATTTTTAAATTCATAATCCAATTATTTTTCAGGGGGTCATTATGATGAAACTTAGCTTTTAAGTTATTTCCAACATGCATGTCAAATACTAATCGATTTGAAAATTTGCAATTTTCATGTCAAAATGGTTCATTTCCATAGGTGTTCCCTTTGGAAATTGACAAATTTGAGGTGAAAATTAGAACTTTTTAAATGGGCTAATATTTGACGTGTATGTTGGCAATGACTAAAAATTGAGGTTTCACCATGTTAAGCCCTTCAAATAATAGGTACATGAAGTTAGATAATATTTCTTCACATGATAAAACAATATCGAGTTAATATGATTTTTAAATTCATAATCCAATTATTTCAAGGGGTCATTATGATGAAACTTAGTCTCTAAGTTATTTCCAACATGCATGTCAAATACTAATCGATTTGAAAATTTGCAATTTTCATGTCAAAATGGTTCATTTCCATAGGTGTTCCCTTTGGAAATTGATAAATTTGATGTGAAAATTAGATGTTTTTAAATGGGCTAATATTTGACGTGTACGTTGGCAATGGCTAAAAATTGAGGTTTCACCATGTTAAGCCCTTCAAATAATAGGTACATGAAGTTAAGATAATATTTCTTCACATGATAAAAATGTATCAGAGTTAATATGATTTTTAAAATTCATAATCCAATTATTTCTCAGAGTCATTATGATGAAACTTAGCTTTACAGTTATTTCCAACATACGAGGTCATATACTAATCGATTTGAAAATTTGAAAGTTTCACCTCAAAATGGTTCATTTCTATAGGTGTTCCCTTTGGAAATTCACAAATTTTGAGGTGAAAATTTAGAACTTTTTCAATGGGCTAATATTTGATGTGTATATTAGAAATGGCTAAAAATTGAGGTTTCACCATGTTAAGCCCTTCAAATAATACGTACATGAAGTTAGATAATATTTCTTCACATGATAAAACAATATCGAGTTAATATGATTTTTAAATTCATAATCCAATTATTTCAGGGGTCATTATGATGAAACTTAGTCTCTAAGTTATTTCCAACATGCATGTCAAATACTAATCGATTTGAAAATTTGCAATTTTCATGTCAAAATGGTTCATTTCCATAGGTGTTCCCTTTGGAAATTGACAAATTTGAGGTGAAAATTAGATGTTTTTAAATGGGCTAATATTTGACGTGTATGTTGGCAATGGCTAAAAATTGAGGTTTCACCATGTTAAGCCCTTCAAATAATAGGTACATGAAGTTAGATAATATTTCTTCACATGATAAAACAATATCGAGTTAATATGAAAATTCATAATCCAATTATTTCAGGGGGTCATTATGATGAAACTTAGCTTTTAAGTTATTTCCAACATGCATGTCAAATACTAATCGATTTGAAAATTTGCAATTTTCATGTCAAAATGGTTCATTTCCATAGGTGTTCCCTTTGGAAATTGACAAATTTGTGGTTAAAATTATAAGTTTTTAAATGGGCTAATATTTGACGTGTATGTTGGCAACGGCTAAAAATTGATGTTTCACCATGTTAAGCCCTTCAAATAATTGGTACATGAAGTTAGATAATATTTCTTCACATGATAAAACAATATCGAGTTAATATGATTTTTAAATTCATAATCCAATTATTTCGGGGGTCATTATGATGAAACTTAGCTCTTTAAGTTATTTCCAACATGCATGTCAAATACTAATCGATTTGAAAATTTGCAATTTTCATGTCAAAATGGTTCATTTCCATAGGTGTTCCCTTTGGAAATTGACAAATTTGAGGTGAAAATTAGATGTTTTTAAATGGCCTAATATTTGACGTGTATGTTGGCAATGGCTAAAAATTGAGGTTTCACTATATTAAGCTCCTTCAAATAATAAAGTACATGAAGTTAGATAATATTTCTTCACATGATAAAACAATATCGAGTTAATATAAATTTTAAATTCATAATCCAATTATTTCAGGGGGGTCATTGGGCGATGAAACTTAAATTTCCAAGTTATTTCCAAATTACTGCATGTCAAATACAAATCGATTTGAAAATTTGCAATTTTCATATCAAAATGGTTCATTTCCATAGGTGTTCCCTTTGGAAATTGACAAATTTGAGGTGAAAATTAGAAGTTTTTAAATGGGCTAATATTTGTACATGTATGCTGGCAATGGCTAAAAATTGAGGATTCACCATGTGAAGCCCTTCAAATAATACGTACATGAAGTTAGATAATGTTTCTTCACATGATAAAACAATATCAAGTTAATATGATTTTAAAATTCATAATCCAATTATTTTAGAGGGTCATTATGATGAAACTTAGTCTCTAAGTTATTTCCAATATGCATGTCAAATACTAATCGATTTGAAAATTTCCAATTTTCATCTCAAAATGGTTCATTTCCATAGGTGTTCCCTTTGGAAATTTACAAATTTCAAGTGAAAATTAGAAGTTTTTAAATGGGCTAATATTTGACGTGTATGTTGGCAACGGCTAAAAATTTAGGTTTCACCATGTTAAGCCCTTCAAATAATAGATACATGAAGTTAGATAATATTTCTTCACAGGATAAAACAATATCAAGTGAATATGATTTTAAAATTCATAATCCAATTATTTTAGTGGGTCATTATGATGAAACTTAGCCTCTCTAAGTTATTTCCAACATGCATGTCAAATACTAACCGTATTTGAAAATTTTCAAATTTCATGTCAAAATGGTTCATTTCCATAGGTGTTCCCTTTGGAAATTGACAAATTTGAGGTGAAAATTAGAAGTTTTTAAATGGGCTAATATTTGACGTGTATGTTGGCAATGGCTAAAAATTGAGGTTTCACCATGTTAAGCCCTTCAAATAATACGTACATGAAGTTAGATAATATTTCTTCACATGATAAAACAATATCGATTTAATATGATTTTTAAATTCATAATCCAATTATTTCAGGGGGTCATTATGATGAAACTTAGTCTCTAAGTTATTACCAACATGCATGTCAAATACTAATCGATTTCAAAGTTTGCAATTTTCATGTCAAAATGGTTCATTTCCATAGGTGTTCCCTTTGTAAATTGACAAATTTGAGGTGAAAATTAGATGTTTTTAAATGGCCTAATATTTGACGTGTATGTTGGCAATGGCTAAAAATTGAGGTTTCACCATGTTAAGCCCTTCAAATAATAGGTACATGAAGTTAGATAATATTTCTTGACATGATAAAACAATATCGAGTTAATATGATAACATTCATAATCAAATTATTTCGGGGGTCATTATGATGAAACTTAGCTTTTAAGTTATTTCCAACATGCATGTCAAATACTAATCGATTTGAAAATTTGCAATTTTCATGTCAAAATGGTTCATTTCCATAGGTGTTCCCTTTGGAAATTGACAAATTTGAGGTGAAAATTAGAAGTTTTTAAATGGGCTAATATTTGACGTGTATGTTGGCAATGGCTAAAAATTGAGGTTTCACCATGTTAAGCCCTTCAAATAATACGTACATGAAGTTAGATAATGTTTCTTCACATGATAAAACAATATCGAGTTAATATGATTTTTAAATTCATAATCCAATTATTTCAGTGGGGTCATTATGATGAAACTTAGTCTTAAGTTATTACCAACATGCATGTCAAATACTAATCGATTTGAAAGTTTGCAATTTTCATGTCAAAATGGTTCATTTCCATAGGTGTTCCCTTTGTAAATTGACAAATTTGAGGTGAAAATTAGATGTTTTTAAATGGCCTATTATTTGACGTGTATGTTGGCAATGACTAAAAATTGAGGTTTCACCATGTTAAGCCCTTCAAATAATAGGTACATGAAGTTAGATAATATTTCTTCACATGATAAAACAATATCGAGTTAATATGATTTTAAAATTCATAATCAAATTATTTCAGGGGGTCATTATGATGAAACTTAGCTTTTAAGTTATTTCCAACATGCATGTCAAATACTAATCGATTTGAAAATTTGAAATTTTCATGTCAAAATGGTTCATTTCCATAGGTGTTCCCTTTGGAAATTGACAAATTTGAGGTGAAAATTAGAAGTTTTTAAATGGGCTAATATTTGACGTGTATGTTGGCAATGGCTAAAAATTGAGGTTTCACCATGTTAAGCCCTTCAAATAATAGGTACATGAAGTTAGATAATATTTCTTCACATGATAAAACAATATCGAGTTAATATGATTTTTAAATTCATAATCCAATTATTTCGGGGGTCATTATGATGAAACTTAGCTTTTAAGTTATTTCCAACATGCATGTCAAATACTAATCGATTTGAAAATTTGCAATTTTCATGTCAAAATGGTTCATTTCCATAGGTGTTCCCTTTGGAAATTGACAAATTTGAGGTGAAAATTAGATGTTTTTAAATGGGCTAATATTTGACGTGTATGTTGGCAATGGCTAAAAATTGAGGTTTCACCATGTTAAGCCCTTCAAATAATAGGTACATGAAGTTAGATAATATTTCTTCACATGATAAAACAATATCGAGTTAATATGAAAATTCATAATCCAATTATTTCAGGGGTCATTATGATGAAACTTAGCTTTTAAGTTATTTCCAACATGCATGTCAAATACTAATCGATTTGAAAATTTGCAATTTTCATGTCAAAATGGTTCATTTCCATAGGTGTTCCCTTTGGAAATTGACAAATTTGAGGTGAAAATTAGAAGTTTTTAAATGGGCTAATATTTGACGTGTATGTTGGCAATGGCTAAAAATTGAGGTTTCACCATGTTAAGCCCTTCAAATAATAGGTACATGAAGTTAGATAATATTTCTTCACATGATAAAACAATATCGAGTTAATATGATTTTTAAATTCATAATCCAATTATTTCAGGGGGTCATTATGATGAAACTTAGTCTCTAAGTTATTTCCAACATGCATGTCAAATACTAATCGATTTGAAAATTTGCAATTTTCATGTCAAAATGGTTCATTTCCATAGGTGTTCCCTTTGGAAATTGACAAATTTGAGGTGAAAATTAGATGTTTTTAAATGGCCTAATATTTGACGTGTATGTTGGCAAAGGCTAAAAATTGAGGTTTCACCATGTTAAGCCCTTCAAATAATAGGTACATGAAGTTAGATAATATTTCTTCACATGATAAAACAATATCGAGTTAATATGAGTTTAACATTCATAATCAAATTATTTCGTGGGGTCATTATGATGAAACTTAGCTTTTAAGTTATTTCCAACATGCATGTCAAATACTAATCGATTTGAAAATTTGCAATTTTCATGTCAAAATGGTTCATTTCCATAGGTGTTCCCTTTGGAAATTGACAAATTTGAGGTGAAAATTAGAAGTTTTTAAATGGGCTAATATTTGACGTGTATGTTGGCAATGGCTAAAAATTGAGGTTTCACCATGTTAAGCCCTTCAAATAATAGGTACATGAAGTTAGATAATATTTCTTCACATGATAAAACAATATCGAGTTAATATGATTTTTAAATTCATAATCCAATTATTTCATGGGGTCATTATGATGAAACTTAGCTCTCTAAGTTATTTCCAACATGCATGTCAAATACTAATCGATTTGAAAATTTGCAATTTTCATGTCAAAATGGTTCATTTCCATAGGTGTTCCCTTTGTAAATTGACAAATTTGAGGTGAAAATTAGATGTTTTTAAATGGCCTAATATTTGACGTGTATGTTGGCAAATGGCTAAAAATTGAGGTTTCACCATGTTAAGCCCTTCAAATAATAGGTACATGAAGTTAGATAATATTTCTTCACATGATAAAACAAATCGAGTTAATAGTTTAACATTCATAATCAAATTATTTCAGGGGGTCATTATGATGAAACTTAGCTTTTAAGTTATTTCCAACATGCATGTCAAATACTAATAGATTTGAAAATTTGCAATTTTCATGTCAAAATGGTTCATTTCCATAGGTGTTCCCTTTGGAAATTGACAAATTTGAGGTGAAAATTAGAAGTTTTTAAATGGGCTAATATTTGACGTGTATGTTGGCAATGGGTAAAAATTGAGGTTTCACCATGTTAAGCCCTTCAAATAATAGGTACATGAAGTTAGATAATATTTCTTCAAATGATAAAACAATATCAATTTAATATGATTTTTAAATTCATAATCCAATTATTTCAGGGGGTCATTATGATGAAACTTAGTCTCTAAGTTATTACCAACATGCATGTCAAATACTAATCGATTTCAAAGTTTGCAATTTTCATGTCAAAATGGTTCATTTCCATAGGTGTTCCCTTTGTAAATTGACAAATTTGAGGTGAAAATTAGATGTTTTTAAATGGCCTAATATTTGACGTGTATGTTGGCAATGGCTAAAAATTGAGGTTTCACCATGTTAAGCCCTTCAAATAATAGGTACATGAAGTTAGATAATATTTCTTCACATGATAAAAAAATATCGAGTTAATATGATATTTAAATTCATAATCCAATTATTTCGGGGGTCATTATGATGAAAGTTAGCTTTTAAGTTATTTCCAACATGCATGTCAAATACTAATCGATTTGAAAATTTGCAATTTTCATGTCAAAATGGTTCATTTCCATAGGTGTTCCCTTTGGAAATTGACAAATTTGAGGTGAAAATTAGAAGTTTTTAAATGGGCTAATATTTCTCGTGTAGGGGGGTAATGGCTAAAATTTGTGGTTTCACCATGTTTTGCCCATCAAATAATAGGTACATGAAGTTAGATAATATTTCTTCACATGATAAAACAATATCGATTTATTATTATTTTCAAATTCATAATCCAATTATTTGGGGGTCATTATGACGAAACTTAGCTTTCAAGCAGTTTCCAACATGCATGTGAAATACGAATCGATTTGAAAATTTGAAATTTTAATGTCAAAATGGTTCATTTCCATAGGTGTTCCCTTTGGAAATTTACAAATTTGAGGTGAAAATTAGAAATTTTTAAATGGGCTAATATTTCTCGTGTAGGTGGGTAATGGCTAAAAATTGAGGTTTCACCATGTTTTGCCCATCAAATAATAGGTACATGAAGTTAGATAATATTTCTTCACATGATAAAACAATATCGAGTTAATATGATTTTCAAATTCATAATCCAATTATTTCAAGGGGTCATTATGATGAAACTTAGCTTTCAAGTTATTTCCAACATGCATGTAAAATACTAATCGATTTGAAAACTTGAAATTTTCATGTCAAAATGGTTCATTTCCATAGGTGTTCCCTTTGGAAATTTACAAATTTTGAGGTGAAAATTAGAACTTTTTAAATGGGCTAATATTTCTCGTGTAGTAGTAATGGCTAAAATTTGAGGTTTCACTCATGTTTTGCCCATCAAATAATAGGTACATTGAAGTTAGATAATATTTCTTCACATGATAAAACAATATCGAGTTAATATGATTTTCAAATTCATAATCCAATTATTTCGTGGGGTCATTATGATGAAACTTAGCTTTCAAGTTATTTCCAACATGCATGTAAAATACTAATCGATTTGAAAACTTGGAATTTTCATGTCAAAATGGTTCATTTCCATAGGTGTTCCCTTTGGAAATTTACAAATTTTGAGGTGAAAATTAGAACTTTTTAAATGGGCTAATATTTCTCGCGTAGGTAATGGCTAAAATTTGAGGTTTCACCATGTTTTTGCCCATCAAATAATAGGTACATGAAGTTAGATAATATTTCTTCACATGATAAAACAATATCGAGTTAATATGATTTTCAAATTCATAATCCAATTATTTCTTAGGGGTCATTATGATGAAACATGTTTTCAAGTTATTTCCAACATGCATGTAAAATACTAATCGATTTGAAAACTTTTAATTTTCATGTCAAAATGGTTCATTTCCATAGGTGTTCCCTTTGGAAATTTACAAATTTTGAGGTGAAAATTAGAACTTTTTAAATGGGCTAATATTTCTCGTGTAGGAAATGGCTAAAATTTGAGGTTTCACCATGTTTTGCCCATCAAATAATTGGTACATGAAGTTAGATAATATTTCTTCACATGATAAAACAATATCGAGTTAATATGATTTTCAAATTCATAATCCAATTATTTCCAGGGGGTCATTACGATGAAACTTAGCTTTCAAGTTATTTCCAACATGCATGTAAAATACTAATCGATTTGAAAACTTGGAATTTTCATGTCAAAATGGGTCATTTCCATAGGTGTTCCCTTTGGAAATTTACAAATTTTGAGGTGAAAATTAGAACTTTTTAAATGGGCTAATATTTCTCGTGTAGGTAATGGCTAAATTTTGAGGTTTCACCATGCTTTGCCCTTCAAATAATAGGTACATGAAGTTACATAATATTTCTTCACATGATAAAACAATATCGAGTTAATATGATTTTCAAATTCATAATCCAATTATTTCGTGGGGTCATTATGATGAAACATAGCTTTTAAGTTATTTCCAACATGCATGTAAAATACTAATCGATTTGAAAATTTGAATTTTCATGTCAAAATGGTTCATTTCCATAGGTGTTCCCTTTGGAAATTTACAAATTTTGAGGTGAAAATTAGAACTTTTTAAATGGGCTAATATTTCTCGTGTAGGTAATGGCTAAAATTTGTGGTTTCACCATGTTTTGCCCTTCAAATAATTGGTACATGAAGTTAGATAATATTTCTTCACATGATAAAACAATATCGAGTTAATATGATTTTCAAATTCATAATCCAATTATTTCATGGGGTCATTATGATGAAACTTAGCTTTCAAGTTATTTCCAACATGCATGTAAAATACTAATCGATTTGAAAACTTGGAATTTTCATGTCAAAATGGTTCATTTCCATAGGTGTTCCCTTTGGAAATTTACAAATTTTGAGGTGAAAATTAGAACTTTTTAAATGGGCTAATATTTCTCGTGTAGGTAATGGCTAAAATTTGAGGTTTCACCATGTTTTGCCCTTCAAATAATAGGTACATGAAGTTAGATAATATTTCTTCACATGATAAAACAATATCGAGTTAATATGATTTTAAAATTCATAATCCAATTATTTCGTGGGGTCATTATGATGAAACATAGCTTTTTAAGTTATTTCAAACATGCATGTGAAATACTAAATCGATTTGAAAATTTGGAATTTTCATGTCAAAATGGTTCATTTCCATAGGTGTTCCCTTTGGAAATTTACAAATTTTGAGGTGAAAATTAGAACTTTTTAAATGGGCTAATATTTCTCGTGTAGGTAATGGCTAAAATTTGAGGTTTCACCATGTTTTGCCCATCAAATAATAGGTACATGAAGTTAGATAATATTTCTTCACATGATAAAACAATATCGAGTTAATATGATTTTAAAATTCATAATCCAATTATTTCGTGGGGTCATTATGATGAAACTTAGCTTTCAAGTTATTTCCAACATGCATGTAAAATACTAATCGATTTGAAAATTTGGAATTTTCATGTCAAAATGGTTCATTTCCATAGGTGTTCCCTTTGGAAATTTACAAATTTTGAGGTGAAAATTAGAACTTTTTAAATGGGCTAATATTTCTCGTGTGGGTAATGGCTAAAATTTGAGGTTTCACCATGTTTTGCCCTTCAAATAATAGGTACATGAAGTTAGATAATATTTCTTCACATGATAAAACAATATCGAGTTAATATGATTTTCAAATTCATAATCCAATTATTTCATGGGGTCATTATGATGAAACTTAGCTTTCAAGTTATTTCCAACATGCATGTGAAATACTAATCGATTTGAAAACTTGGACTTTTCATGTCAAAATGGTTCATTTCCATAGGTGTTCCCTTTGGAAATTTACAAATTTTGAGGTGAAAATTAGAACTTTTTAAATGGGCTAATATTTCTCGTGTAGGGGGGTAATGGTTAAAATTTGTGGTTTCACCATGTTTTGCCTTTCAAATAATAGGTACACGAAGTTAGATAATATTTCTTCACATGATAAAACAATATCGAGTTAATATAATTTTAAAATTCATAATCCAATTATTTAGTGGGGTCATTATGATGAAACATAGTCTTTCAAGTTATTTCAAACATGCATGTGAAATACTAATCGATTTGAAAATTTGGAATTTTCATTACAAAATGGTTCATTTCCATAGGTGTTCCCTTTGGAAATTTACAAATTTGAGGTGAAAATTAGAAATTTTTAAATGGGCTAATAATTCCGTGTATGTCGGTAATGGCTAAAAATTGAGGTTTCACCATGTTTTACCCTTCAAATAATAGGTACATGAAGTTAGATAATATTTCTTCACATGATAAAACAATATCGAGTTAATATGATTTTTAAAATTCATAATCCAATTATTTAGGGGGTCATTATGATGAAACTTAGCTTTCAAGTTATTTCCAACATGCATGTAAAATACTAATCGTTTTGAAAATTTGAAATTTTCATGTCAAAATGGTTCATTTCCTAGGTGTTCCTTTGGAAATTAACAAATTTTGAGGTGAAAATTAGAACTCTTTAAATGGGCTAATATTTCACGTGTATGTTGGTAATGGCTACAAATTGAGGTTTCACCATGGTGAGCCCTTCAAATAATAGGTACATGAAGTTAGATAATATTTCTTCACATGATAAAACAATATCGAGTTAATATGATTTTTAAATTCATAATCCAGTTATTTCAGGAGGTCATTATGATGAAACTTAACTTTTAAGTTATTTGCAACATGCATGTCAAATACTAATCGATTTGAAAATTTGAAATTTTCATGTCAAAATGGTTCATTTTCATAGGTGTTCCCTTTGGAAATTGACAAATTTGAGGTGAAAATTAGAACTTTTTAAATGGGCTAATATTTCACGTGTATGTTGGAATTGCTAAAGAGTAGGGTTTCACCATATTAAGCCCTTCAAATAATAGGCACATAAAGTTAGATAATATTTCTTCACATGATAAAACAATATCGAGTTAATATGATTTTAAAATTCATAATCCAATTATTTCGGAGGGTCATTATGATGAAACTTAGCCTTTAAGTTATTTCCAACATGCATGTCAAATCCTAATTAATTTGAAAATTTGAAATTTTCATGTGAAATGGTTCATTTCCATAGGTGTTCCCTTTGGAAATTGACAAATATGATGTGAGAATTAGAACTTTTTAAATGGGCAAATATTTGACGTGTACGTTGGTAATGGCTACAAATTGAGGTTTCTACATATTAAGCCGTTAGAATAATAGGTACATGAAGTTAGATAATATTTCTTCACATGATAAAACAATATCGAGTTAATA
Organism: Linum usitatissimum; assembly: GCA_030674075.2. NCBI lineage: Eukaryota > Viridiplantae > Streptophyta > Magnoliopsida > Malpighiales > Linaceae > Linum > Linum usitatissimum. The sequence goes on from JAUJYP020000805.1 coordinate 21,851, forward strand.
TGATTTTTAAATTCATAATCCAATTATTTAGGGGGTCGGTATGATGAAACTTAGCTTTTAAGTTATTTTTAACATGCGTGTGAAATACTAATCGATTTGATAATTTGAAATTTTCATGTCAAAGTGGTTCATTTCCATAGGTGTTCCCTTTGGAAATTGACAAATTTGAGGTGAAAATTAGAAGTCTTTAAATGGGCTAATATTTGTAATGTATATTGGCAATGCTAAAAATTGAGGTTTCACCATGTTAAACCCTTCAAATAATAGGTACATGAAGTTAGATAATATTTCTTCACATGATAAAACAATATAGAGTAGCTTTGATTTTAAATTCATAATCCATTTATTCCAGGGGGTTATTATTATGAAACTTAGCCTCTAAGTTATTTACAGTATGCATTTCAAGTACTAATCGATTTGAAAATTTCCCATTTTATTGTCAAAATGGTTCATTTCCTTAAGTGTTCCCTTTGGAAATTGACAAATTTGAATTTAAAATTAGAACCTTTTAAATTGGCTAATATTTCACGTGTATGTTGGCAATTACTAAAAATAAAGGTTTCACCATGTTAAGCCCTTCAAATAATAGGCACATGAAGTTGGATAATATTTCATCACATGATAAAACAATATCGAGTTAATATAATTTTAAAATTCAAAATCCAATTATTTCGGGAGGTCATTATGATGAAACTTAGCCCTCTAAGTTATTTCCAACATGCATGTCAACTATTTGATTGATTTGAAAATTTGCAATTTTCATGTTAAAATGGTTCATTTCCATACGTGTTCCCTTTGGAAATTGACAAATTTGATGTGAAAATTAGAACTTTTTAAATGGGCTAATATTTGACGTGTATGTTGGCGATGACTAAAGAGTGAGGTTTCACCATGTTAAGCCCTTCAAATAATAGGTACATGAAGTTAGATAATATTTCTTCACATGATAAAACAATATCGAGTTAATATGATTTTTAAATTCATAATCCAATTATTTCAAGAAGTCATTATGATGAAACTTAGCTTTTAAGTTATTTCCAACATGCATGTGAAATACTAATCGATTTGAAAATTTGAAATTTTCGTGTCAAAATGGTTCATTTCCATAGGTGTTCCCTTTGGAAATTTACAAATTTGAGGTGAAAATTAGAAGTTTTTAAATGGGCTAATATTTCTCGTGTATGTTGGCAATGGTTAAAAATTGAGGTTTCACCATGTTTGTAGCCGCTTCAGATAATTAGTAGATGAAGTTAGATAATATTTCTTCACATGATAAAACAATATCGAGTAAATATGATTTTTAAATTCATAATCCATTTATTTCGAAAGTCATTATGGTGAAACTTAGCTCTCAGTTATATTCCACCTTTCATTTCAAATACTAATCGATTTGAAAATTTCCAATTTTCATGTCAAAATGGTTCATTTCCGTAGGTGTTCACTTTGGAAATTTACAAATTTGAAGTTAAAATTAGAACTTTTTAAATTAGCTAATATTTCTCGTGTAGGTTGGCCATTGGTTAAAAATTAAGGTTTCACCATGTTAAGCCCTTCAAATAATAGGTACATGAAGTTAGATAATATTTCTTCACATGATAAAACAATATCGAGTTAATATGATATTAAAATTCATAATCCAATTATTTCAGGGGGTCATTATGATGAAACTTAGCTTCCAAGTTATTTCCAACATGTATGTCAAATGCTAATTGATTTGAAAACTTGCAATTTTCGTGTTAAAATGGTTCATTTCCATAGGTGTTCCCTTTGGAAATTTACAAATTTGAGGTGAAAATTAGAACTTTTTAAATAGGCTAATATTTCTCGTGTAGTGTTGGCAATGGCTAAAAATTGAAGTTTCACCATGTTATGCCCTTCAAATAATAGATACATGAAGTTAGATAATATTTCTTCACATGATAAAACAATATCGAGTTAATATGATTTTTAAATTCATAATCGAATTATTTCGAGGGGTCGTTATGATGAAACTTAGCTTTTGAGTTATTTCCAACATGCATGTGAAATACTAATCGATTTGAAAATTTGAAATTTTCGTGTCAAAATGGTTCATTTCCATAGGTGTTCCTTTTGGAAATTTACAAATTTGAGGTGAAAATTAGAACTTTTTAAATGGGCTAATATTTGAAGTGTATGTTGGTAATGGCTAAAACTTGAGGTTTCACCTTGTTAGGCCCATCAAATAATAGGTACATGAGGTTAGATAATATTTCTTCACATGATAAAACAATATCGAGTTAATATGATTTTCAAATTCATAATCCAATTATTTCGAGGGGTCATTATGATGAAACTTAGCTTTTAAGTTATTTGCGACATGCATGTGAAATACTAATCGATTTGAAAACTTCCAATTTTCGTGTCAAAATGGTTCATTTCCATAGGTGTTCCCTTTGGAAATTTACAAATTTGAGGTGAAAATTAGAACTTTTTAAATGGGCTAATATTTCACGTGTATCTTGGTAATGGTTAAAAATTGAGGTTTCACTATGTTAAGCCCTTCAAGTAATAGGTACTTGAAGTTAGATAATATTTCTTCACATGATAAAACAATATCGAGTTAATATGATTTTCAAATTCATAATCCAATTATTTCGGGGAGGTCATTATGATGAAACTTAGCTTTCTAAGTTATTTCCAGCATGCATGTCAAATACTAATCGATTTGAAAATTTGCAATTTTCATGTCAAAATGGTTCATTTCCATAGGTGTTCCCTTTGGAAATTTACAAATTTGAGGTGAAAATTAGAACTTTTTAAATTGGCTAATATTTCACGTGTATGTTGGCAATGGCTAAAAATTGAGGTTTCACCATGTTTTGCCCTTCAAATAATAGGTACATGAAGTTAGATAATATTTCTTCACATGATAAAACAATATCGAGTTAATATGATTTTCAAATTCATAATCCAATTATTTCAGGGGTCATTATGATGAAACTTAGCTTTTAAGTTATTTCCAACATGCATGTGAAATACTAATCGATTTGAAAATTTGGAATTTTCATGTCGAAATGGTTCATTTCCATGGGTGTTCCCTTTGGAAATTTACAAATTTGAGGTGAAAATTAGAACTTTTTAAATGGGCTAATATTTAACGTGTATGTTGGCAATGGCTAAAAATTGAGGTTTCACCATGTTAAGCTCCTTCAAATAATAGGTACATGAAGTTAGATAATATTTCTTCACATGATAAAACAATATCGAGTTAATATGATTTTTAAATTCATAATCCAATTATTTCGAAGGTCATTATGATGAAACTTAGCCTTTAAGTTATTTGCAACATGATGTCAAATACTAATCGATTTGAAAATGTGCAAATTTCATGTCAAAATGGTTCATTTCCATAGGTGTTCCCTTTGGAAATTGAGAAATTTGAGGTGAAAATTAGAAGTTTTTAAATGGGCTAATATTTCGCGACGTGTATGTTGGCAATGGCTAAAATTGAGGTTTCACCATGTTATGCCGTTCAAATAATAGGTACATGAAGTTAGATAATATTTCTTCACATGATAAAACAATATCGAGTTAATATAATTTTTAAATTCATAATCCAATTATTTCAGGGAGTCATTATGATGAAACTTAGCCTCTAAGTTATTTCCAACATGCATGTCAAATACTAATCGATTTGAAAATTTGCAATTTTCATGTTAAAATGGTTCATTTCCATAGGTGTTCCCTTTGGAAATTGACAAATTTGAGGTGAAAATTAGAACTTTTTAAATGGGCTAATATTTGACGTGTATGTTGGCAATGATAAAAATTGAGGTTTCACCATGTTAAGCCCTTCAAATAATAGGTACATGAAGTTAGATAATATTTCTTCACATGATAAAACAATATCGAGTTAATATGATTTTAAAATTCATAATCCAATTATTTCGGAGGGTCATTATGATGAAACTTAGCTTTTTAAGTTATTTCCAATATGCATGTCAAATACTAATCGATTTGAAAATTTCCAAATTTTCATGTCAAAATGGTTCATTTCCATAGGTGTTCCCTTTGGAAATTTACAAATTTAAGTGAAAATTAGAAGTTTTTAAATGGGCTAATATTTCACGTGTATGTTGGCAATGGCTAAAAATTGAGGTTTCACCATGTTAAGCCCTTCAAATAATAGGTACATGAAGTTAGATAATATTTCTTCACATGATAAAACAATATCGAGTTAATATGATTTTTAAAATTCATAATCCAATTATTTCGGGGGGTCATTATGATGAAACTTAGCCTCTAAGTTATTTCAACATGCATGTCAAATACTAATCGATTTGAAAATTTGCAATTTTCATGTCAAAATGGTTCATTTCCATAGGTGTTCCCTTTGGAAATTGACAAATTTGAGGTGAAAATTAGAACTTTTTAAATGGGCTAATATTTCACGTGTATGTTGGCAATGGCTAAAAATTGAGGTTTCACCATGTTAAGCCTTCAAATAATTAGGTACATGAAGTTAGATAATATTTCTTCACATGATAAAACAATATCGAGTTAATATGATTTTTAAATTCATAATCCAATTATTTCAGGGGGTCATTATGATGAAACTTAGCCTCTAAGTTATTTCCAACATGCGTGTCAAATACTAATCGATTTGAAAATTTGCAATTTTCATGTCAAAATGGTTCATTTCCATAGGTGTTCCCTTTGGAAATTGACAAATTTGAGGTGAAAATTAGAACTTTTTAAATGGGCTAATATTTCACGTGTATGTTGGCAATGGCTAAAAATTGAGGTTTCACCATGTTAAGCCCTTCAAATAATAGGTACATGAAGTTAGATAATATTTCTTCACATGATAAAACAATATCGAGTTAATATGATTTTTAAATTCATAATCCAATTATTTCAGGGGGTCATTATGATGAAACTTAGCTTTTAAGTTATTTCCAACATGCATGTCAAATACTAATCGATTTGAAAATTTGCAATTTTCATGTCAAAATGGTTCATTTCCATAGGTGTTCCCTTTGGAAATTGACAAATTTGAGGTGAAAATTAGAACTTTTTAAATGGGCTAATATTTGACTTGTATGTTGGCAATGGCTAAAAATTGAGGTTTCACCATGTTAAGCCCTTCAAATAATAGGTACATGAAGTTAGATAATATTTCTTCACATGATAAAACAATATCGAGTTAATATGATTTTAAAATTCATAATCCAATTATTTCGGGGGTCATTATGATGAAACTTAGCCTCTAAGTTATTTCCAACATGCATTTCAAATACTAATCGATTTGAAAATTTCCAATTTTCATGTCAAAATGGTTCATTTCCATAGGTGTTCCCTTTGGAAATTGACAAATTTGAGGTGAAAATTAGAAATTTTTAAATGGGCTAATATTTCACGTGTATGTTGGCAATTGTTAAAAATTGAGGTTTCACCATGTTAGCCCTTCAAATAATAGGTACATGAAGTTAGATAATATTTCTTCACATGATAAAACAATATCGAGTTAATATGATTTTAAAATTCATAATCCAATTATTTCAGGGGTCATTATGATGAAACTTAGCCTCTAAGTTATTTCCAACATGCATGTCAAATACTTTTAATCGATTTGAAAATTTGCAATTTTCATGTCAAAATGGTTCATTTCCATAGGTGTTCCCTTTGGAAATTGACAAATTTGAGGTGAAAATTAGAACTTTTTAAATGGGCTAATATTTGACGTGTATGTTGGCAATGGCTAAAAATTGAGGTTTCACCATGTTAAGCCCTTCAAATAATAGGTACATGAAGTTAGATAATATTTCTTCACATGATAAAACAATATCGAGTTAATATGATTTTTAAATTCATAATCCAATTATTTTAGGGGGTCATTATGATGAAACTTAGCCTCTAAGTTATTTCCAACATGCATGTCAAATACTAATCGATCGATTTGAAAATTTGCAATTTTCATGTCAAAATGGTACATTTCCATAGGTGTTCCCTTTGGAAATTTACAAATTTGAGGTGAAAATTAGAACTTTTTAAATGGGCTAATATTTGACGTGTATGTTGGCAATGGCTAAAAATTGAGGTTTCACCATGTTAAGCCCTTCAAATAATAGGTACATGAAGTTAGATAATATTTCTTCACATGATAAAACAATATCGAGTTAATATGATTTTTAGAAATTCATAATCCAATTATTTCGGGGGTCATTATGATGAAACTTAGCTTTTAAGTTATTTCCAACATGCATGTGAAATACTAATCGATTTGAAAATTTGAAATTTTCATGTCAAAATGGTTCATTTCCATAGGTGTTCCCTTTGGAAATTTACAAATTTAAGTGAAAATTAGAAGTTTTTAAATGGGCTAATATTTCACGTGTATGTTGGCAATGGCTAAAAATTGAGGTTTCACCATGTTAAGCCCTTCAAATAATAGGTACATGAAGTTAGATAATATTTCTTCACATGATAAAACTATATCGAGTTAATATAATTTTTAAATTCATAATCCAATTATTTCGGGGGGTCATTATGATGAAACTTAGCCTTTAAGTTATTTGCAACATGCATGTCAAATACTAATCGATTTGAAAATGTCCAATTTTCATGTCAAAATGGTTCATTTCCATAGGTGTTCCCTTTGGAAATTGACAAATTTGAGGTGAAAATTAGAACTTTTTAAATGGGCTAATATTTCACGTGTATGTTGGCAATTGTTAAAAATTGAGGTTTCACCATGTTAAGCCCTTCAAATAATAGGTACATGAAGTTAGATAATATTTCTTCACATGATAAAACAATATCGAGTTAATATGATTTTAAAATTCGTAATCCAGTTATTTCAGGGAGGTCATTATGATGAAACTTAGCCTCTAAGTTATTTCCAACATGCATGTCAAATACTAATCGATTTGAAAATTTGCAATTTTCATGTCAAAATGGTTCATTTCCATAGGTGTTCCCTTTGGAAATTGACAAATTTGAGGTGAAAATTAGAACTTTTTAAATGGGCTAATATTTGACGTGTATGTTGGCAATGACTAAAAATTGAGGTTTCACCATGTTAAGCCCTTCAAATAATAGGTACATGAAGTTAGATAATATTTCTTCACATGATAAAACAATATCGAGTTAATATGATTTTTAAATTCATAATCCAATTATTTCGGGGGTCATTATGATGAAACTTAGCTTTTAAGTTATTTCCAACATGCATGTGAAATACTAATCGATTTGAAAATTTGAAATTTTCATGTCAAAATGGTTCATTTCCATAGGTGTTCCCATTGGAAATTGACAAATTTGAGGTGAAAATTAGAAGTCTTTAAATGGGCTAATATTTGACGTGTATGTTGGCAATGGCTAAAAATTGAGGTTTCACCATGTTAAGCCGTTCAAATAATAGGTACATGAAGTTAGATAATATTTCTTCACATGATAAAACAATATCGAGTAACTTTGATTTTTAAATTCATAATCCATTTATTTCGGGGGGTCATTATAATGAAACTTAGCCTCTAAGTTATATGCAACATGCTTTAAAATACTAATCGATTTGAAAATGTCCAATTTTCATGTCAAAATGGTTCATTTCCATAGGTGTTCCCTTTTGGAAATTGACAAATTTGAGGTGAAAATTAGAACTTTTAAATTGGCTAATATTTCACGTGTATGTTGGCAATTGTTTAAAAATTAAGGTTTCACCATGTTAAGCCCTTCAAATAATAGGTACATGAAGTTAGATAATATTTCTTCACATGATAAAACAATATCGAGTTAATATAATTTTAAAATTCGTAATCCAATTATTTCGGGGGGTCATTATGATGAAACTTAGCCTCTAAGTTATTTCCAACATGCATGTCAAATCTGATCGATTTGAAAATTTGCAATTTTCATGTCAAAATGGTTCATTTCCATACGTGTTCCCTTTGGAAATTGACAAATTTGAGGTGAAAATTAGAACTTTTTAAATGGGCTAATATTTGACGTGTATGTTGGCAATGACTAAAAATTGAGGTTTCACCATGTTAAGCCCTTCAAATAATAGGTACATGAAGTTAGATAATATTTCTTCACATGATAAAACAATATCGAGTTAATATGATTTTTAAATTCATAATCCAATTATTTCGGGGGGTCATTATGATGAAACTTAGCTTTTAAGTTATTTCCAACATGCATGAAATACTAATCGATTTGAAAATTTGAAATTTTCATGTCAAAATGGTTCATTTCCATAGGTGTTCCCATTGGAAATTGACAAATTTGAGGTGAAAATTAGAAGTTTTTAAATGGGCTAATATTTGACGTGTATGTTGGCAATGGCTAAAAATTGAGGTTTCACCATGTTAAGCCCTTCAAATAATAGGTACATGAAGTTGGATAATATTTCTTCACATGATAAAACAATATCGAGTTAATATGATTTTTAAATTCATAATCCAATTATTTCAGAGGTCATTATGATGAAACTTAGCCTCTAAGTTATATGCAACATGCTTTCAAATACTAATCGATTTGAAAATGTCCAATTTTCATGTCAAAATGGTTCATTTCCATAGGTGTTCCCTTTGGAAATTGACAAATTTGAGGTGAAAATTAGAACTTTTTAAATTGGCTAATATTTCACGTGTATGTTGGCAATTGTTAAAAATTAAGGTTTCACCATGTTAAGCCCTTCAAATAATAGGTACATGAAGTTAGATAATATTTCTTCACATGATAAAACAATATCGAGTTAATATAATTTTAAAATTCGTAATCCAATTATTTCGGGGGGTCATTATGATGAAACTTAGCCTCTAAGTTATTTCCAACATGCATGTCAAATACTGATCGATTTGAAAATTTGCAATTTTCATGTCAAAATGGTTCATTTCCATACGTGTTCCCTTTGGAAATTGACAAATTTGAGGTGAAAATTAGAACTTTTTAAATGGGCTAATATTTGACGTGTATGTTGGCAATGACTAAAAATTGAGGTTTCACCATGTTAAGCCCTTCAAATAATAGGTACATGAAGTTAGATAATATTTCTTCACATGATAAAACAATATGGAGTTAATATGATTTTTAAATTCATAATCCAATTATTTCGGGGTCATTATGATGAAACTTAGCTTTTAAGTTATTTCCAACATGCATATGAAATACTAATCGATTTGAAAATTTGAAATTTTCATGTCAAAATGGTTCATTTCCATTGGTGTTCCCATTGGAAATTGACAAATTTGAGGTGAAAATTAGAAGTTTTTAAATGGGCTAATATTTGACTTGTATGTTGGCAATGGCTAAAAATTGAGGTTTCACCATGTTAAGCCGTTCAAATAATAGGTACATGAAGTTAGATAATATTTCTTCACATGATAAAACAATATCGAGTTAATATGATTTTTAAATTCATAATCCATTTATTTCGGGGGTCATTATGATGAAACTTAGCCTTTAAGTTATATGCAACATGCATGTCAAATACTAATCGATTTGAAAATTTCCAATTTTCATGTCAAAATGGTTCATTTCCATAGGTGTTCCCTTTGGAAATTGACAAATTTGAGGTGAAAATTAGAACTTTTTAAATGGGCTAATATTTCACGTGTATGTTGGCAATGGCTAAAAATTGAGGTTTCACCATGTTAAGCCCTTCAAATAATAGGTACATGAAGTTAGATAATATTTCTTCACATGATAAAACAATATCGAGTTAATATGATTTTAAAATTCATAATCCAATTATTTCGGGGGGTCATTATGATGAAACTTAGCCTCTAAGTTATTTCCAACATGCGTAGTTCAATCTTGATCGATTTGAAAATTTGCAATTTTCATGTCAAAATGGTTCATTTCCATACGTGTTCCCTTTGGAAATTGACAAATTTGAGGTGAAAATTAGAACTTTTTAAATGGGCTAATATTTGACGTGTATGTTGGCAATTGCTAAAAATTGAGGTTTCACCATGTTAAGCCCTTCAAATAATAGGTACATGAAGTTAGATAATATTTCTTCACATGATAAAACAATATCGAGTTAATATGATTTTTAAATTCATAATCCAATTATTTCGGGGGTCATTATGATGAAACTTAGCTTTAAGTTATTTCCAACATGCATGTCAAATACTAATCGATTTGAAAATTTGAAATTTTCATGTCAAAATGGTTCATTTCCATAGGTGTTCCCTTTGGAAATTGACAAATTTGAGGTGAAAATTAGAACTTTTTAAATGGGCTAATATTTGACGTGTATGTTGGCAATGACTAAAAATTGAGGTTTCACCATGTTAAGCCCTTCAAATAATAGGTACATGAAGTTAGATAATATTTCTTCACATGATAAAACAATATCGAGTTAATATGATTTTTAAATTCATAATCCAATTATTTCGAGGTCATTATGATGAAACTTAGCTTTTAAGTTATTTCCAACATGCATGTCAAATACTAATCGATTTGAAAATTTGGAATTTTCATGTCAAAATGGGTCATTTCCATAGGTGTTCCCTTTGGAAATTGACAAATTTGAGGTGAAAATTAGAAGTTTTTAAATGGGCTAATATTTGACGTGTATGTTGGCAATGGCTAAAAATTGAGGTTTCACCATGTTAAGCCCTTCAAATAATAGGTACATGAAGTTAGATAATATTTCTTCACATGATAAAACAATATCGAGTTAATATGATTTTTAAATTCATAATCCAATTATTTCAGGGGGGTCATTATGATGAAACTTAGCCTCTAAGTTATTTCCAACATGCATGTCAAATACTAATCGATTTGAAAATTTGCAATTTTCATGTCAAAATGGTTCATTTCCATAGGTGTTCCCTTTGGAAATTGACAAATTTGAGGTGAAAATTAGAACTTTTTAAATGGGCTAATATTTGACGTGTATGTTGGCAATGGCTAAAAATTGAGGTTTCACCATGTTAAGCCCTTCAAATAATAGGTACATGAAGTTAGATAATATTTCTTCACATGATAAAACAATATCGAGTTAATATGATTTTTAAATTCATAATCCAATTATTTCAGGGGGTCATTATGATGAAACTTAGCTTTTAAGTTATTTCCAACATGCATGTCAAATACTAATCGATTTGAAAATTTGCAATTTTCATGTCAAAATGGTTCATTTCCATAGGTGTTCCCTTTGGAAATTGACAAATTTGAGGTGAAAATTAGAAGTTTTTAAATGGGCTAATATTTGACGTGTATGTTGGCAATGACTAAAAATTGAGGTTTCACCATGTTAAGCCCTTCAAATAATAGGTACATGAAGTTAGATAATATTTCTTCACATGATAAAACAATATCGAGTTAATATGATTTTTAAATTCATAATCCAATTATTTCGGGGGGTCATTATGATGAAACTTAGCCTCTAAGTTATTTCCAACATGCATGTCAAATACTGATCGATTTGAAAATTTGCAATTTTCATGTCAAAATGGTTCATTTCCATACGTGTTCCCTTTGGAAATTGACAAATTTGAGGTGAAAATTAGAACTTTTTAAATGGGCTAATATTTGACGTGTATGTTGGCAATGACTAAAAATTGAGGTTTCACCATGTTAAGCCCTTCAAATAATAGGTACATGAAGTTAGATAATATTTCTTCACATGATAAAACAATATCGAGTTAATATGATTTTTAAATTCATAATCCAATTATTTCGGGGGTCATTATGATGAAACTTAGCTTTTAAGTTATTTCCAACATGCATGTCAAATACTAATCGATTTGAAAATTTGAAATTTTCATGTCAAAATGGTTCATTTCCATAGGTGTTCCCTTTGGAAATTGACAAATTTGAGGTGAAAATTAGAAGTTTTTAAATGGGCTAATATTTGACGTGTATGTTGGCAATGGCTAAAAATTGAGGTTTCACCATGTTAAGCCCTTCAAATAATAGGTACATGAAGTTAGATAATATTTCTTCACATGATAAAACAATATCGAGTTAATATGATTTTTAAATTCATAATCCAATTATTTCGGGGGGTCATTATGATGAAACTTAGCTTTTAAGTTATTTCCAACATGCATGTGAAATACTAATCGATTTGAAAATTTGAAATTTTCATGTCAAAATGGTTCATTTCCATAGGTGTTCCCTTTGGAAATTGACAAATTTGAGGTGAAAATTAGAACTTTTTAAATGGGCTAATATTTGACGTGTATGTTGGCAATGACTAAAAATTGAGGTTTCACCATGTTAAGCCCTTCAAATAATAGGTACATGAAGTTAGATAATATTTCTTCACATGATAAAACAATATCGAGTTAATATGATTTTTAAATTCATAATCCAATTATTTCAGGGGGTCATTATGATGAAACTTAGCCTCTAAGTTATTTCCAACATGCATGTCAAATACTAATCGATTTGAAAATTTGCAATTTTCATGTCAAAATGGTTCATTTCCATACGTGTTCCCTTTGGAAATTGACAAATTTGAGGTGAAAATTAGAACTTTTTAAATGGGCTAATATTTGACGTGTATGTTGGCAATGACTAAAAATTGAGGTTTCACCATGTTAAGCCCTTCAAATAATAGGTACATGAAGTTAGATAATATTTCTTCACATGATAAAACAATATCGAGTTAATATGATTTTTAAATTCATAATCCAATTATTTCGAGGGGGTCATTATGATGAACCTTAGCCTCTAAGTTATTTCCAACATGCATGTGAAATACTAATCGATTTGAAAATTTGAAATTTTCATGTCAAAATGGTTCATTTCCATAGGTGTTCCCTTTGGAAATTGACAAATTTGAGGTGAAAATTAGAACTTTTTAAATGGGCTAATATTTGACGTGTATGTTGGCAATGACTAAAAATTGAGGTTTCACCATGTTAAGCCCTTCAAATAATAGGTACATGAAGTTAGATAATATTTCTTCACATGATAAAACAATATCGAGTTAATATGATTTTTAAATTCATAATCCAATTATTTCGAGGAGGTCATTATGATGAAACTTAGCCTCTAAGTTATTTCCAACATGCATGTCAAGTACTAATCGATTTGAAAATTTGCAATTTTCATGTCAAAATGGTTCATTTCCATACGTGTTCCCTTTGGAAATTGACAAATTTGAGGTGAAAATTAGAACTTTTTAAATGGGCTAATATTTGACGTGTATGTTGGCAATGACTAAAAATTGAGGTTTCACCATGTTAAGCCCTTCAAATAATAGGTACATGAAGTTAGATAATATTTCTTCACATGATAAAACTATATCGAGTTAATATGATTTTAAAATTCATAATCAAATTATTTCGGGGGGTCATTATGATGAAACTTAGCTTTGTAAGTTATTTCCAACATGCATGTGAAATACAAATCGATTTGAAAATTTGAAATTTTCATGTCAAAATGGTTCATTTCCATAGGTGTTCCCTTTGGAAATTGACAAATTTGAGGTGAAAATTAGAAGTTTTTAAATGGGCTAATATTTGACGTGTATGTTGGCAATGACTAAAAATTGAGGTTTCACCATGTTAAGCCCTTCAAATAATAGGTACATGAAGTTAGATAATATTTCTTCACATGATAAAACAATATCGAGTTAATATGATTTTTAAATTCATAATCCAATTATTTCAGGGGGTCATTATGATGAAACTTAGCCTCTAAGTTATTTCCAACATGCATGTCAAGTACTGATCGATTTGAAAATTTGCAATTTTCATGTCAAAATGGTTCATTTCCATACGTGTTCCCTTTGGAAATTGACAAATTTGAGGTGAAAATTAGAACTTTTTAAATGGGCTAATATTTGACGTGTATGTTGGCAATGACTAAAAATTGAGGTTTCACCATGTTAAGCCCTTCAAATAATAGGTACATGAAGTTAGATAATATTTCTTCACATGATAAAACAATATCGAGTTAATATGATTTTTAAATTCATAATCCAATTATTTCGGGGGGTCATTATGATGAAACTTAGCTTTTAAGTTATTTCCAACATGCATGTCAAATACTAATCGATTTGAAAATTTGCAATTTTCATGTCAAAATGGTTCATTTCCATAGGTGTTCCCTTTGGAAATTGACAAATTTGAGGTGAAAATTAGAACTTTTTAAATGGGCTAATATTTGACGTGTATGTTGGCAATGACTAAAAATTGAGGTTTCACCATGTTAAGCCCTTCAAATAATAGGTACATGAAGTTAGATAATATTTCTTCACATGATAAAACAATATCGAGTTAATATGATTTTTAAATTCATAATCCAATTATTTCAGGGGTCATTATGATGAAACTTAGCTTTTAAGTTATTTCCAACATGCATGTCAAATACTAATCGATTTGAAAATTTGCAATTTTCATGTCAAAATGGTTCATTTCCATAGGTGTTCCCTTTGGAAATTGACAAATTTGAGGTGAAAATTAGAAGTTTTTAAATGGGCTAATATTTGACGTGTATGTTGGCAATGACTAAAAATTGAGGTTTCACCATGTTAAGCCCTTCAAATAATAGGTACATGAAGTTAGATAATATTTCTTCACATGATAAAACAATATCGAGTTAATATGATTTTTAAATTCATAATCCAATTATTTCAAGGGGTCATTATGATGAAACTTAGCTTTTAAGTTATTTCCAACATGCATGTCAAATACTAATCGATTTGAAAATTTGCAATTTTCATGTCAAAATGGTTCATTTCCATAGGTGTTCCCTTTGGAAATTGACAAATTTGAGGTGAAAATTAGAAGTTTTTAAATGGGCTAATATTTGACGTGTATGTTGGCAATGACTAAAAATTGAGGTTTCACCATGTTAAGCCCTTCAAATAATAGGTACATGAAGTTAGATAATATTTCTTCACATGATAAAACAATATCGAGTTAATATGATTTTTAAATTCATAATCCAATTATTTCAGGAGGTCATTATGATGAAACTTAGCCTCTAAGTTATTTCCAACATGCATGTCAAGTACTGATCGATTTGAAAATTTGCAATTTTCATGTCAAAATGGTTCATTTCCATAGGTGTTCCCTTTGGAAATTGACAAATTTGAGGTGAAAATTAGAACTTTTTAAATGGGCTAATATTTGACGTGTATGTTGGCAATGACTAAAAATTGAGGTTTCACCATGTTAAGCCCTTCAAATAATAGGTACATGAAGTTAGATAATATTTCTTCACATGATAAAACAATATCGAGTTAATATGATTTTTAAATTCATAATCCAATTATTTCGGGGGGTCATTATGATGAAACTTAGCTTTTAAGTTATTTCCAACATGCATGTGAAATACTAATCGATTTGAAAATTTGAAATTTTCATGTCAAAATGGTTCATTTCCATAGGTGTTCCCTTTGGAAATTGACAAATTTGAGGTGAAAATTAGAAGTTTTTAAATGGGCTAATATTTGACGTGTATGTTGGCAATGCCTAAAAATTGAGGTTTCACCATGTTAAGCCCTTCAAATAATAGGTACATGAAGTTAGATAATATTTCTTCACATGATAAAACAATATCGAGTTAATATGATTTTTAAATTCATAATCCAATTATTTCAGGGGGTCATTATGATGAAACTTAGCCTCTAAGTTATTTCCAACATGCATGTCAAATACTAATCGATTTGAAAATTTGCAATTTTCATGTCAAAATGGTTCATTTCCATAGGTGTTCCCTTTGGAAATTGACAAATTTGAGGTGAAAATTAGAAGTTTTTAAATGGGCTAATATTTGACGTGTATGTTGGCAATGACTAAAAATTGAGGTTTCACCATGTTAAGCCCTTCAAATAATAGGTACATGAAGTTAGATAATATTTCTTCACATGATAAAACAATATCGAGTTAATATGATTTTTAAATTCATAATCCAATTATTTCGAGAGGTCATTATGATGAAACTTAGCCTCTAAGTTATTTCCAACATGCATGTCAAATACTGATCGATTTGAAAATTTGCAATTTTCATGTCAAAATGGTTCATTTCCATACGTGTTCCCTTTGGAAATTGACAAATTTGAGGTGAAAATTAGAACTTTTTAAATGGGCTAATATTTGACGTGTATGTTGGCAATGACTAAAAATTGAGGTTTCACCATGTTAAGCCCTTCAAATAATAGGTACATGAAGTTAGATAATATTTCTTCACATGATAAAACAATATCGAGTTAATAAGATTTTTAAATTCATAATCCAATTATTTCAGGGGGTCATTATGATGAAACTTAGCTTTTAAGTTATTTCCAACATGCATGTGAAATACTAATCGATTTGAAAATTTGAAATTTTCATGTCAAAATGGTTCATTTCCATAGGTGTTCCCATTGGAAATTGACAAATTTGAGGTGAAAATTAGAAGTTTTTAAATGGGCTAATATTTGACGTGTATGTTGGCAATGACTAAAAATTGAGGTTTCACCATGTTAAGCCCTTCAAATAATAGGTACATGAAGTTGATAATATTTCTTCACATGATAAAACAATATCGAGTTAATATGATTTTTAAATTCATAATCCAATTATTTCGGGGGGTCATTATGATGAAACTTAGCCTCTAAGTTATTTCCAACATGCATGTCAAATACTGATCGATTTGAAAATTTGCAATTTTCATGTCAAAATGGTTCATTTCCATACGTGTTCCCTTTGGAAATTGACAAATTTGAGGTGAAAATTAGAACTTTTTAAATGGGCTAATATTTGACGTGTATGTTGGCAATGACTAAAAATTGAGGTTTCACCATGTTAAGCCCTTCAAATAATAGGTACATGAAGTTAGATAATATTTCTTCACATGATAAAACAATATCGAGTTAATATGATTTTTAAATTCATAATCCAATTATTTCGGGGGTCATTATGATGAACCTTAGCCTCTAAGTTATTTCCAACATGCATGTCAAGTACTGATCGATTTGAAAATTTGCAATTTTCATGTCAAAATGGTTCATTTCCATACGTGATCCCTTTGGAAATTGACATATTTGAGGTGAAAATTAGAACTTTTTAAATGGGCTAATATTTGACGTGTATGTTGGCAATGACTAAAAATTGAGGTTTCACCATGTTAAGCCCTTCAAATAATAGGTACATGAAGTTAGATAATATTTCTTCACATGATAAAACAATATCGAGTTAATATGATTTTTAAATTCATAATCAAATTATTTCAGGGGGTCATTATGATGAAACTTAGCTTTTAAGTTATTTCCAACATGCATGTGAAATACTAATCGATTTGAAAATTTGAAATTTTCATGTCAAAATGGTTCATTTCCATAGCTGTTCCCTTTGGAAATTGACAAATTTGAGGTGAAAATTAGAAGTCTTTAAATGGGCTAATATTTGAAGTGTATGTTGGCAATGACTAAAAATTCAGGTTTCACCATGTTAAGCCGTTCAAATAATAGGTACATGAAGTTAGATAATATTTCTTCACATGATAAAACAATATCGAGTTAATATGATTTTTAAATTCATAATCCAATTATTTCAGGAGGTCATTATGATGAAACTTAGACTCTAAGTTATTTCCAACATGCATGTCAAGTACTGATCGATTTGAAAATTTGCAATTTTCATGTCAAAATGGTTCATTTCCATACGTGTTCCCTTTGGAAATTGACATATTTGAGGTGAAAATTAGAACTTTTTAAATGGGCTAATATTTGACGTGTATGTTGGCAATGACTAAAAATTGAGGTTTCACCATGTTAAGCCCTTCAAATAATAGGTACATGAAGTTAGATAATATTTCTTCACATGATAAAACAATATCGAGTTAATAAGATTTTTAAATTCATAATCCAATTATTTCGGGGGTCATTATGATGAAACTTAGCTTTTAAGTTATTTCCAACATGCATGTGAAATACTAATCGATTTGAAAATTTGAAATTTTCATGTCAAAATGGTTCATTTCCATAGGTGTTCCCATTGGAAATTGACAAATTTGAGGTGAAAATTAGAAGTTTTTAAATGGGCTAATATTTGACGTGTATGTTGGCAATGCCTAAAAATTGAGGTTTCACCATGTTAAGCCCTTCAAATAATAGGTACATGAAGTTTGATAATATTTCTTCACATGATAAAACAATATCGAGTTAATATGATTTTTAAATTCATAATCCAATTATTTCGAGAGGTCATTATGATGAAACTTAGCCTCTAAGTTATTTCCAACATGCATGTCAAGTACTGATCGATTTGAAAATTTGCAATTTTCATGTCAAAATGGTTCATTTCCATACGTGTTCCCTTTGGAAATTGACAAATTTGAGGTGAAAATTAGAACTTTTTAAATGGGCTAATATTTGACGTGTATGTTGGCAATGACTAAAAATTGAGGTTTCACCATGTTAAGCCCTTCAAATAATAGGTACATGAAGTTAGATAATATTTCTTCACATGATAAAACAATATCGAGTTAATATGATTTTTAAATTCATAATCCAATTATTTCGGGGGGTCATTATGATGAAACTTAGCTTTTAAGTTATTTCCAACATGCATGTGAAATACTGATCGATTTGAAAATTTGAAATTTTCATGTCAAAATGGTTCATTTCCATAGGTGTTCCCTTTGGAAATTGACAAATTTGAGGTGAAAATTAGAAGTTTTTAAATGGGCTAATATTTGACGTGTATGTTGGCAATGACTAAAAATTGAGGTTTCACCATGTTAAGCCCTTCAAATAATAGGTACATGAAGTTAGATAATATTTCTTCACATGATAAAACAATATCGAGTTAATATGATTTTTAAATTCATAATCCAATTATTTCAGGAGGTCATTATGATGAAACTTAGCCTCTAAGTTATTTCCAACATGCATGTCAAGTACTGATCGATTTGAAAATTTGCAATTTTCATGTCAAAATGGTTCATTTCCATACGTGTTCCCTTTGGAAATTGACAAATTTGAGGTGAAAATTAGAACTTTTTAAATGGGCTAATATTTGACGTGTATGTTGGCAATGACTAAAAATTGAGGTTTCACCATGTTAAGCCCTTCAAATAATAGGTACATGAAGTTAGATAATATTTCTTCACATGATAAAACAATATCGAGTTAATAAGATTTTTAAATTCATAATCCAATTATTTCAGGGGGTCATTATGATGAAACTTAGCTTTTAAGTTATTTCCAACATGCATGTCAAATACTAATCGATTTGAAAATTTGAAATTTTCATGTCAAAATGGTTCATTTCCATAGGTGTTCCCTTTGGAAATTGACAAATTTGAGGTGAAAATTAGAAGTTTTTAAATGGGCTAATATTTGACGTGTATGTTGGCAATGACTAAAAATTGAGGTTTCACCATGTTAAGCCCTTCAAATAATAGGTACATGAAGTTAGATAATATTTCTTCACATGATAAAACAATATCGAGTTAATATGATTTTTAAATTCATAATCCAATTATTTCGGGAGGTCATTATGATGAAACTTAGCTTTTAAGTTATTTCCAACATGCATGTGAAATACTGATCGATTTGAAAATTTGCAATTTTCATGTCAAAATGGTTCATTTCCATAGGTGTTCCCTTTGGAAATTGACAAATTTGAGGTGAAAATTAGAAGTTTTTAAATGGGCTAATATTTGACGTGTATGTTGGCAATGACTAAAAATTGAGGTTTCACCATGTTAAGCCCTTCAAATAATAGGTACATGAAGTTAGATAATATTTCTTCACATGATAAAACAATATCGAGTTAATATGATTTTTAAATTCATAATCCAATTATTTCAGAGGTCATTATGATGAACCTTAGCCTCTAAGTTATTTCCAACATGCATGTCAAGTACTGATCGATTTGAAAATTTGAAATTTTCATGTCAAAATGGTTCATTTCCATAGGTGTTCCCTTTGGAAATTGACAAATTTGAGGTGAAAATTAGAAGTTTTTAAATGGGCTAATATTTGACGTGTATGTTGGCAATGACTAAAAATTGAGGTTTCACCATGTTAAGCCCTTCAAATAATAGGTACATGAAGTTAGATAATATTTCTTCACATGATAAAACAATATCGAGTTAATATGATTTTTAAATTCATAATCCAATTATTTCGGGAGGTCATTATGATGAAACTTAGCTTCTAAGTTATTTCCAACATGCATGTCAAATATCGATCGATTTGAAAATTTGCAATTTTCATGTCAAAATGGTTCATTTCCATACGTGTTCCCTTTGGAAATTGACATATTTGAGGTGAAAATTAGAACTTTTTAAATGGGCTAATATTTGACGTGTATGTTGGCAATGACTAAAAATTGAGGTTTCACCATGTTAAGCCCTTCAAATAATAGGTACATGAAGTTAGATAATATTTCTTCACATGATAAAACAATATCGAGTTAATATGATTTTTAAATTCATAATCCAATTATTTCGGGGGTCATTATGATGAAACTTAGCTTTTAAGTTATTTCCAACATGCATGTGAAATACTAATCGATTTGAAAATTTGAAATTTTCATGTCAAAATGGTTCATTTCCATAGGTGTTCCCTTTGGAAATTGACAAATTTGAGGTGAAAATTAGAAGTTTTTAAATGGGCTAATATTTGACGTGTATGTTGGCAATGACTAAAAATTGAGGTTTCACCATGTTAAGCCCTTCAAATAATAGGTACATGAAGTTTGATAATATTTCTTCACATGATAAAACAATATCGAGTTAATATGATTTTTAAATTCATAATCCAATTATTTCAAGGGGTCATTATGATGAAACTTAGCCTCTAAGTTATTTCCAACATGCATGTCAAGTACTGATCGATTTGAAAATTTGCAATTTTCATGTCAAAATGGTTCATTTCCATACGTGTTCCCTTTGGAAATTGACAAATTTGAGGTGAAAATTAGAACTTTTTAAATGGGCTAATATTTGACGTGTATGTTGGCAATGACTAAAAATTGAGGTTTCACCATGTTAAGCCCTTCAAATAATAGGTACATGAAGTTAGATAATATTTCTTCACATGATAAAACAATATCGAGTTAATATGATTTTTAAATTCATAATCCAATTATTTCGGGAGGTCATTATGATGAAACGTAGCTTCTAAGTTATTTCCAACATGCATGTCAAGTACTGATCGATTTGAAAATTTGCAATTTTCATGTCAAAATGGTTCATTTCCATAGGTGTTCCCTTTGGAAATTGACAAATTTGAGGTGAAAATTAGAAGTTTTTAAATGGGCTAATATTTGACGTGTATGTTGGCAATGACTAAAAATTGAGGTTTCACCATGTTAAGCCCTTCAAATAATAGGTACATGAAGTTAGATAATATTTCTTCACATGATAAAACAATATCGAGTTAATATGATTTTTAAATTCATAATCCAATTATTTCAGGAGGTCATTATGATGAAACTTAGCTTTTAAGTTATTTCCAACATGCATGTGAAATACTAATCGATTTGAAAATTTGAAATTTTCATGTCAAAATGGTTCATTTCCATAGGTGTTCCCTTTGGAAATTGACAAATTTGAGGTGAAAATTAGAACTTTTTAAATGGGCTAATATTTGACGTGTATGTTGGCAATGACTAAAAATTGAGGTTTCACCATGTTAAGCCCTTCAAATAATAGGTACATGAAGTTAGATAATATTTCTTCACATGATAAAACAATATCGAGTTAATATGATTTTTAAATTCATAATCCAATTATTTAGGGGGTCATTATGATGAAACTTAGCCTCTAAGTTATTTCCAACATGCATGTCAAGTACTGATCGATTTGAAAATTTGCAATTTTCATGTCAAAATGGTTCATTTCCATAGGTGTTCCCTTTGGAAATTGACAAATTTGAGGTGAAAATTAGAACTTTTTAAATGGGCTAATATTTGACGTGTATGTTGGCAATGACTAAAAATTGAGGTTTCACCATGTTAAGCCCTTCAAATAATAGGTACATGAAGTTAGATAATATTTCTTCACATGATAAAACAATATCGAGTTAATATGATTTTTAAATTCATAATCCAATT
Source organism: Linum usitatissimum (assembly GCA_030674075.2). NCBI lineage: Eukaryota > Viridiplantae > Streptophyta > Magnoliopsida > Malpighiales > Linaceae > Linum > Linum usitatissimum. The sequence goes on from JAUJYP020000805.1 coordinate 43,834, forward strand.
ATTTCAGAGGTCATTATGATGAAACTTAGCTTTTAAGTTATTTCCAACATGCATGTGAAATACTAATCGATTTGAAAATTTGAAATTTTCATGTCAAAATGGTTCATTTCCATAGGTGTTCCCTTTGGAAATTGACAAATTTGAGGTGAAAATTAGAAGTTTTTAAATGGGCTAATATTTGACGTGTATGTTGGCAATGACTAAAAATTGAGGTTTCACCATGTTAAGCCCTTCAAATAATAGGTACATGAAGTTAGATAATATTTCTTCACATGATAAAACAATATCGAGTTAATATGATTTTTAAATTCATAATCCAATTATTTCGGGAGGTCATTATGATGAACCTTAGCCTCTAAGTTATTTCCAACATGCATGTCAAGTACTGATCGATTTGAAAATTTGCAATTTTCATGTCAAAATGGTTCATTTCCATACGTGTTCCCTTTGGAAATTGACATATTTGAGGTGAAAATTAGAACTTTTTAAATGGGCTAATATTTGACGTGTATGTTGGCAATGACTAAAAATTGAGGTTTCACCATGTTAAGCCCTTCAAATAATAGGTACATGAAGTTAGATAATATTTCTTCACATGATAAAACAATATCGAGTTAATAAGATTTTTAAATTCATAATCCAATTATTTCGGAGGTCATTATGATGAAACTTAGCTTTTAAGTTATTTCCAACATGCATATGAAATACAAATCGATTTGAAAATTTGAAATTTTCATGTCAAAATGGTTCATTTCCATAGGTGTTCCCTTTGGAAATTGACAAATTTGAGGTGAAAATTAGAAGTTTTTAAATGGGCTAATATTTGACGTGTATGTTGGCAATGACTAAAAATTGAGGTTTCACCATGTTAAGCCCTTCAAATAATAGGTACATGAAGTTAGATAATATTTCTTCACATGATAAAACAATATCGAGTTAATATGATTTTTAAATTCATAATCCAATTATTTCAAGGGGTCATTATGATGAAACTTAGCTTTTAAGTTATTTCCAACATGCATGTCAAGTACTGATCGATTTGAAAATTTGCAATTTTCATGTCAAAATGGTTCATTTCCATAGGTGTTCCCTTTGGAAATTGACAAATTTGAGGTGAAAATTAGAACTTTTTAAATGGGCTAATATTTGACGTGTATGTTGGCAATGACTAAAAATTGAGGTTTCACCATGTTAAGCCCTTCAAATAATAGGTACATGAAGTTAGATAATATTTCTTCACATGATAAAACAATATCGAGTTAATATGATTTTTAAATTCATAATCCAATTATTTCGTGGAGGTCATTATGATGAAACTTAGCCTCTAAGTTATTTCCAACATGCATGTCAAATACTGATCGATTTGAAAATTTGCAATTTTCATGTCAAAATGGTTCATTTCCATACGTGTTCCCTTTGGAAATTGACAAATTTGAGGTGAAAATTAGAACTTTTTAAATGGGCTAATATTTGACGTGTATGTTGGCAATGACTAAAAATTGAGGTTTCACCATGTTAAGCCCTTCAAATAATAGGTACATGAAGTTAGATAATATTTCTTCACATGATAAAACAATATCGAGTTAATATGATTTTTAAATTCATAATCCAATTATTTCAGGGGGTCATTATGATGAAACTTAGCTTTTAAGTTATTTCCAACATGCATGTGAAATACTAATCGATTTGAAAATTTGAAATTTTCATGTCAAAATGGTTCATTTCCATAGGTGTTCCCTTTGGAAATTGACAAATTTGAGGTGAAAATTAGAAGTTTTTAAATGGGCTAATATTTGACGTGTATGTTGGCAATGACTAAAAATTGAGGTTTCACCATGTTAAGCCCTTCAAATAATAGGTACATGAAGTTAGATAATATTTCTTCACATGATAAAACAATATCGAGTTAATATGATTTTTAAATTCATAATCCAATTATTTCGGGAGGTCATTATGATGAACCTTAGCCTCTAAGTTATTTCCAACATGCATGTCAAGTACCGATCGATTTGAAAATTTGCAATTTTCATGTCAAAATGGTTCATTTCCATACGTGTTCCCTTTGGAAATTGACAAATTTGAGGTGAAAATTAGAACTTTTTAAATGGGCTAATATTTGACGTGTATGTTGGCAATGACTAAAAATTGAGGTTTCACCATGTTAAGCCCTTCAAATAATAGGTACATGAAGTTAGATAATATTTCTTCACATGATAAAACAATATCGAGTTAATATGATTTTTAAATTCATAATCCAATTATTTCGGGAGGTCATTATGATGAAACTTAGCTTTTAAGTTATTTCCAACATGCATGTGAAATACTAATCGATTTGAAAATTTGAAATTTTCATGTCAAAATGGTTCATTTCCATAGGTGTTCCCTTTGGAAATTGACAAATTTGAGGTGAAAATTAGAACTTTTTAAATGGGCTAATATTTGACGTGTATGTTGGCAATGACTAAAAATTGAGGTTTCACCATGTTAAGCCCTTCAAATAATAGGTACATGAAGTTAGATAATATTTCTTCACATGATAAAACAATATCGAGTTAATATGATTTTTAAATTCATAATCCAATTATTTCAGGGGGTCATTATGATGAAACTTAGCTTCTAAGTTATTTCCAACATGCATGTCAAATACTGATCGATTTGAAAATTTGCAATTTTCATGTCAAAATGGTTCATTTCCATACGTGTTCCCTTTGGAAATTGACAAATTTGAGGTGAAAATTAGAACTTTTTAAATGGGCTAATATTTGACGTGTATGTTGGCAATGACTAAAAATTGAGGTTTCACCATGTTAAGCCCTTCAAATAATAGGTACATGAAGTTAGATAATATTTCTTCACATGATAAAACAATATCGAGTTAATATGATATTTAAATTCATAATCCAATTATTTCGGGAGGTCATTATGATGAAACGTAGCTTTTAAGTTATTTCCAACATGCATATGGAATACTAATCGATTTGAAAATTTGAAATTTTCATGTCAAAATGGTTCATTTCCATAGGTGTTCCCTTTGGAAATTGACAAATTTGAGGTGAAAATTAGAACTTTTTAAATGGGCTAATATTTGACGTGTATGTTGGCAATGACTAAAAATTGAGGTTTCACCATGTTAAGCCCTTCAAATAATAGGTACATGAAGTTAGATAATATTTCTTCACATGATAAAACAATATCGAGTTAATATGATTTTTAAATTCATAATCCAATTATTTCGGGAGGTCATTATGATGAAACTTAGCCTCTAAGTTATTTCCAACATGCATGTCAAGTACTGATCGATTTGAAAATTTGCAATTTTCATGTCAAAATGGTTCATTTCCATACGTGTTCCCTTTGGAAATTGACAAATTTGAGGTGAAAATTAGAACTTTTTAAATGGGCTAATATTTGACGTGTATGTTGGCAATGACTAAAAATTGAGGTTTCACCATGTTAAGCCCTTCAAATAATAGGTACATGAAGTTAGATAATATTTCTTCACATGATAAAACAATATCGAGTTAATATGATTTTTAAATTCATAATCCAATTATTTCGGGAGGTCATTATGATGAAACTTAGCTTTTAAGTTATTTCCAACATGCATATGGAATACTAATCGATTTGAAAATTTGAAATTTTCATGTCAAAATGGTTCATTTCCATAGGTGTTCCCTTTGGAAATTGACAAATTTGAGGTGAAAATTAGAACTTTTTAAATGGGCTAATATTTGACGTGTATGTTGGCAATGACTAAAAATTGAGGTTTCACCATGTTAAGCCCTTCAAATAATAGGTACATGAAGTTAGATAATATTTCTTCACATGATAAAACAATATCGAGTTAATATGATTTTTAAATTCATAATCCAATTATTTCGGGAGGTCATTATGATGAAACTTAGCTTCTAAGTTATTTCCAACATGCATGTCAAATACTGATCGATTTGAAAATTTGCAATTTTCATGTCAAAATGGTTCATTTCCATAGGTGTTCCCTTTGGAAATTGACAAATTTGAGGTGAAAATTAGAACTTTTTAAATGGGCTAATATTTGACGTGTATGTTGGCAATGACTAAAAATTGAGGTTTCACCATGTTAAGCCCTTCAAATAATAGGTACATGAAGTTAGATAATATTTCTTCACATGATAAAACAATATCGAGTTAATATGATTTTTAAATTCATAATCCAATTATTTCGGGAGGTCATTATGATGAAACTTAGCTTTTAAGTTATTTCCAACATGCATATGGAATACTAATCGATTTGAAAATTTGAAATTTTCATGTCAAAATGGTTCATTTCCATAGGTGTTCCCTTTGGAAATTGACAAATTTGAGGTGAAAATTAGAACTTTTTAAATGGGCTAATATTTGACGTGTATGTTGGCAATGACTAAAAATTGAGGTTTCACCATGTTAAGCCCTTCAAATAATAGGTACATGAAGTTAGATAATATTTCTTCACATGATAAAACAATATCGAGTTAATATGATTTTTAAATTCATAATCCAATTATTTCGGGAGGTCATTATGATGAAACTTAGCTTTTAAGTTATTTCCAACATGCATGTCAAATACTGATCGATTTGAAAATTTGCAATTTTCATGTCAAAATGGTTCATTTCCATAGGTGTTCCCTTTGGAAATTGACAAATTTGAGGTGAAAATTAGAACTTTTTAAATGGGCTAATATTTGACGTGTATGTTGGCAATGACTAAAAATTGAGGTTTCACCATGTTAAGCCCTTCAAATAATAGGTACATGAAGTTAGATAATATTTCTTCACATGATAAAACAATATCGAGTTAATATGATTTTTAAATTCATAATCCAATTATTTCGGGAGGTCATTATGATGAAACTTAGCTTTTAAGTTATTTCCAACATGCATGTCAAATACTGATCGATTTGAAAATTTGAAATTTTCATGTCAAAATGGTTCATTTCCATAGGTGTTCCCTTTGGAAATTGACAAATTTGAGGTGAAAATTAGAACTTTTTAAATGGGCTAATATTTGACGTGTATGTTGGCAATGACTAAAAATTGAGGTTTCACCATGTTAAGCCCTTCAAATAATAGGTACATGAAGTTAGATAATATTTCTTCACATGATAAAACAATATCGAGTTAATATGATTTTTAAATTCATAATCCAATTATTTCGGGAGGTCATTATGATGAAACTTAGCTTTTAAGTTATTTCCAACATGCATGTGGAATACTGATCGATTTGAAAATTTGAAATTTTCATGTCAAAATGGTTCATTTCCATACGTGTTCCCTTTGGAAATTGACAAATTTGAGGTGAAAATTAGAACTTTTTAAATGGGCTAATATTTGACGTGTATGTTGGCAATGACTAAAAATTGAGGTTTCACCATGTTAAGCCCTTCAAATAATAGGTACATGAAGTTAGATAATATTTCTTCACATGATAAAACAATATCGAGTTAATATGATTTTTAAATTCATAATCCAATTATTTCAGGAGGTCATTATGATGAAACTTAGCTTTTAAGTTATTTCCAACATGCATGTCAAATACTGATCGATTTGAAAATTTGCAATTTTCATGTCAAAATGGTTCATTTCCATACGTGTTCCCTTTGGAAATTGACAAATTTGAGGTGAAAATTAGAACTTTTTAAATGGGCTAATATTTGACGTGTATGTTGGCAATGACTAAAAATTGAGGTTTCACCATGTTAAGCCCTTCAAATAATTGGTACATGAAGTTAGATAATATTTCTTCACATGATAAAACAATATCGAGTTAATATGATTTTTAAATTCATAATCCAATTATTTCGGGAGGTCATTATGATGAAACGTAGCTTTTAAGTTATTTCCAACATGCATATGGAATACTAATCGATTTGAAAATTTGAAATTTTCATGTCAAAATGGTTCATTTCCATAGGTGTTCCCTTTGGAAATTGACAAATTTGAGGTGAAAATTAGAACTTTTTAAATGGGCTAATATTTGACGTGTATGTTGGCAATGACTAAAAATTGAGGTTTCACCATGTTAAGCCCTTCAAATAATTGGTACATGAAGTTAGATAATATTTCTTCACATGATAAAACAATATCGAGTTAATATGATTTTTAAATTCATAATCCAATTATTTCGGGGAGGTCATTATGATGAAACTTAGCTTTTAAGTTATTTCCAACATGCATGTGAAATACTGATCGATTTGAAAATTTGCAATTTTCATGTCAAAATGGTTCATTTCCATACGTGTTCCCTTTGGAAATTGACAAATTTGAGGTGAAAATTAGAACTTTTTAAATGGGCTAATATTTGACGTGTATGTTGGCAATGACTAAAAATTGAGGTTTCACCATGTTAAGCCCTTCAAATAATAGGTACATGAAGTTAGATAATATTTCTTCACATGATAAAACAATATCGAGTTAATATGATTTTTAAATTCATAATCCAATTATTTCGGGGAGGTCATTATGATGAAACTTAGCTTTTAAGTTATTTCCAACATGCATGTGAAATACTGATCGATTTGAAAATTTGAAATTTTCATGTCAAAATGGTTCATTTCCATACGTGTTCCCTTTGGAAATTGACAAATTTGAGGTGAAAATTAGAACTTTTTAAATGGGCTAATATTTGACGTGTATGTTGGCAATGACTAAAAATTGAGGTTTCACCATGTTAAGCCCTTCAAATAATAGGTACATGAAGTTAGATAATATTTCTTCACATGATAAAACAATATCGAGTTAATATGATTTTTAAATTCATAATCCAATTATTTCGGGAGGTCATTATGATGAAACTTAGCTTTTAAGTTATTTCCAACATGCATGTGAAATACTGATCGATTTGAAAATTTGAAATTTTCATGTCAAAATGGTTCATTTCCATAGGTGTTCCCTTTGGAAATTGACAAATTTGAGGTGAAAATTAGAACTTTTTAAATGGGCTAATATTTGACGTGTATGTTGGCAATGACTAAAAATTGAGGTTTCACCATGTTAAGCCCTTCAAATAATTGGTACATGAAGTTAGATAATATTTCTTCACATGATAAAACAATATCGAGTTAATATGATTTTTAAATTCATAATCCAATTATTTCGGGAGGTCATTATGATGAAACGTAGCTTTTAAGTTATTTCCAACATGCATATGGAATACTAATCGATTTGAAAATTTGAAATTTTCATGTCAAAATGGTTCATTTCCATAGGTGTTCCCTTTGGAAATTGACAAATTTGAGGTGAAAATTAGAACTTTTTAAATGGGCTAATATTTGACGTGTATGTTGGCAATGACTAAAAATTGAGGTTTCACCATGTTAAGCCCTTCAAATAATAGGTACATGAAGTTAGATAATATTTCTTCACATGATAAAACAATATCGAGTTAATATGATTTTTAAATTCATAATCCAATTATTTCGGGAGGTCATTATGATGAAACTTAGCTTTTAAGTTATTTCCAACATGCATGTCAAATACTAATCGATTTGAAAATTTGAAATTTTCATGTCAAAATGGTTCATTTCCATAGGTGTTCCCTTTGGAAATTGACAAATTTGAGGTGAAAATTAGAACTTTTTAAATGGGCTAATATTTGACGTGTATGTTGGCAATGACTAAAAATTGAGGTTTCACCATGTTAAGCCCTTCAAATAATAGGTACATGAAGTTAGATAATATTTCTTCACATGATAAAACAATATCGAGTTAATATGATTTTTAAATTCATAATCCAATTATTTCGGGAGGTCATTATGATGAAACTTAGCTTTTAAGTTATTTCCAACATGCATATGGAAATACTAATCGATTTGAAAATTTGAAATTTTCATGTCAAAATGGTTCATTTCCATAGGTGTTCCCTTTGGAAATTGACAAATTTGAGGTGAAAATTAGAACTTTTTAAATGGGCTAATATTTGACGTGTATGTTGGCAATGACTAAAAATTGAGGTTTCACCATGTTAAGCCCTTCAAATAATAGGTACATGAAGTTAGATAATATTTCTTCACATGATAAAACAATATCGAGTTAATATGATTTTTAAATTCATAATCCAATTATTTCGGGAGGTCATTATGATGAAACTTAGCTTCTAAGTTATTTCCAACATGCATGTCAAATACTGATCGATTTGAAAATTTGCAATTTTCATGTCAAAATGGTTCATTTCCATACGTGTTCCCTTTGGAAATTGACAAATTTGAGGTGAAAATTAGAACTTTTTAAATGGGCTAATATTTGACGTGTATGTTGGCAATGACTAAAAATTGAGGTTTCACCATGTTAAGCCCTTCAAATAATAGGTACATGAAGTTAGATAATATTTCTTCACATGATAAAACAATATCGAGTTAATATGATATTTAAATTCATAATCCAATTATTTCGGGAGGTCATTATGATGAAACGTAGCTTTTAAGTTATTTCCAACATGCATATGGAATACTAATCGATTTGAAAATTTGAAATTTTCATGTCAAAATGGTTCATTTCCATAGGTGTTCCCTTTGGAAATTGACAAATTTGAGGTGAAAATTAGAACTTTTTAAATGGGCTAATATTTGACGTGTATGTTGGCAATGACTAAAAATTGAGGTTTCACCATGTTAAGCCCTTCAAATAATAGGTACATGAAGTTAGATAATATTTCTTCACATGATAAAACTATATCGAGTTAATATGATTTTAAAATTCATAATCAAATTATTTCAGGGGGTCATTATGATGAAACTTAGCTTTTAAGTTATTTCCAACATGCATGTCAAGTACTGATCGATTTGAAAATTTGAAATTTTCATGTCAAAATGGTTCATTTCCATAGGTGTTCCCTTTGGAAATTGACAAATTTGAGGTGAAAATTAGAACTTTTTAAATGGGCTAATATTTGACGTGTATGTTGGCAATGACTAAAAATTGAGGTTTCACCATGTTAAGCCCTTCAAATAATTGGTACATGAAGTTAGATAATATTTCTTCACATGATAAAACAATATCGAGTTAATATGATTTTTAAATTCATAATCCAATTATTTCGGGAGGTCATTATGATGAACCTTAGCCTCTAAGTTATTTCCAACATGCATGTCAAGTACTCGATCGATTTGAAAATTTGCAATTTCCATGTCAAAATGGTTCATTTCCATACGTGTTCCCTTTGGAAATTGACATATTCGAGGTGAAAATTAGAACTTTTTAAATGGGCTAATATTTGACGTGTATGTTGGCAATGATTAAAAATTGAGGTTTCACCATGTTAAGCCCTTCAAATAATAGGTACATGAAGTTAGATAATATTTCTTCACATGATAAAACAATATCGAGTTAATATGATATTTAAATTCATAATCCAATTATTTCAGGAGGTCATTATGATGAAACGTAGCTTTTAAGTTATTTCCAACATGCATATGGAATACTAATCGATTTGAAAATTTGAAATTTTCATGTCAAAATGGTTCATTTCCATAGGTGTTCCCTTTGGAAATTGACAAATTTGAGGTGAAAATTAGAACTTTTTAAATGGGCTAATATTTGACGTGTATGTTGGCAATGACTAAAAATTGAGGTTTCACCATGTTAAGCCCTTCAAATAATTGGTACATGAAGTTAGATAATATTTCTTCACATGATAAAACAATATCGAGTTAATATGATTTTTAAATTCATAATCCAATTATTTCAGGGGGTCATTATGATGAACCTTAGCCTCTAAGTTATTTCCAACATGCATGTCAAGTACTGATCGATTTGAAAATTTGCAATTTTCATGTCAAAATGGTTCATTTCCATACGTGTTCCCTTTGGAAATTGACAAATTTGAGGTGAAAATTAGAACTTTTTAAATGGGCTAATATTTGACGTGTATGTTGGCAATGACTAAAAATTGAGGTTTCACCATGTTAAGCCCTTCAAATAATAGGTACATGAAGTTAGATAATATTTCTTCACATGATAAAACAATATCGAGTTAATATGATTTTTAAATTCATAATCCAATTATTTCAGGGGGTCATTATGATGAACCTTAGCCTCTAAGTTATTTCCAACATGCATGTCAAGTACTCGATCGATTTGAAAATTTGCAATTTTCATGTCAAAATGGTTCATTTCCATACGTGTTCCCTTTGGAAATTGACATATTCGAGGTGAAAATTAGAACTTTTTAAATGGGCTAATATTTGACGTGTATGTTGGCAATGATTAAAAATTGAGGTTTCACCATGTTAAGCCCTTCAAATAATAGGTACATGAAGTTAGATAATATTTCTTCACATGATAAAACAATATCGAGTTAATATGATATTTAAATTCATAATCCAATTATTTCAGGAGGTCATTATGATGAAACGTAGCTTTTAAGTTATTTCCAACATGCATATGGAATACTAATCGATTTGAAAATTTGAAATTTTCATGTCAAAATGGTTCATTTCCATAGGTGTTCCCTTTGGAAATTGACAAATTTGAGGTGAAAATTAGAACTTTTTAAATGGGCTAATATTTGACGTGTATGTTGGCAATGACTAAAAATTGAGGTTTCACCATGTTAAGCCCTTCAAATAATTGGTACATGAAGTTAGATAATATTTCTTCACATGATAAAACAATATCGAGTTAATATGATTTTTAAATTCATAATCCAATTATTTCGGGAGGTCATTATGATGAAACTTAGCTTTTAAGTTATTTCCAACATGCTATGTGAATACTGATCGATTTGAAAATTTGCAATTTTCATGTCAAAATGGTTCATTTCCATAGGTGTTCCCTTTGGAAATTGACAAATTTGAGGTGAAAATTAGAACTTTTTAAATGGGCTAATATTTGACGTGTATGTTGGCAATGACTAAAAATTGAGGTTTCACCATGTTAAGCCCTTCAAATAATTGGTACATGAAGTTAGATAATATTTCTTCACATGATAAAACAATATCGAGTTAATATGATTTTTAAATTCATAATCCAATTATTTCAGGGGGTCATTATGATGAACCTTAGCCTCTAAGTTATTTCCAACATGCATGTCAAGTACTGATCGATTTGAAAATTTGCAATTTTCATGTCAAAATGGTTCATTTCCATACGTGTTCCCTTTGGAAATTGACAAATTTGAGGTGAAAATTAGAACTTTTTAAATGGGCTAATATTTGACGTGTATGTTGGCAATGATTAAAAATTGAGGTTTCACCATGTTAAGCCCTTCAAATAATAGGTACATGAAGTTAGATAATATTTCTTCACATGATAAAACAATATCGAGTTAATATGATATTTAAATTCATAATCCAATTATTTCAGGAGGTCATTATGATGAAACGTAGCTTTTAAGTTATTTCCAACATGCATATGGAATACTAATCGATTTGAAAATTTGAAATTTTCATGTCAAAATGGTTCATTTCCATAGGTGTTCCCTTTGGAAATTGACAAATTTGAGGTGAAAATTAGAACTTTTTAAATGGGCTAATATTTGACGTGTATGTTGGCAATGACTAAAAATTGAGGTTTCACCATGTTAAGCCCTTCAAATAATTGGTACATGAAGTTAGATAATATTTCTTCACATGATAAAACAATATCGAGTTAATATGATATTTAAATTCATAATCCAATTATTTCGGGAGGTCATTATGATGAAACGTAGCTTTTAAGTTATTTCCAACATGCATATGGAATACTAATCGATTTGAAAATTTGAAATTTTCATGTCAAAATGGTTCATTTCCATAGGTGTTCCCTTTGGAAATTGACAAATTTGAGGTGAAAATTAGAACTTTTTAAATGGGCTAATATTTGACGTGTATGTTGGCAATGACTAAAAATTGAGGTTTCACCATGTTAAGCCCTTCAAATAATTGGTACATGAAGTTAGATAATATTTCTTCACATGATAAAACAATATCGAGTTAATATGATATTTAAATTCATAATCCAATTATTTCGGGAGGTCATTATGATGAAACGTAGCTTTTAAGTTATTTCCAACATGCATATGGAATACTAATCGATTTGAAAATTTGAAATTTTCATGTCAAAATGGTTCATTTCCATAGGTGTTCCCTTTGGAAATTGACAAATTTGAGGTGAAAATTAGAACTTTTTAAATGGGCTAATATTTGACGTGTATGTTGGCAATGACTAAAAATTGAGGTTTCACCATGTTAAGCCCTTCAAATAATAGGTACATGAAGTTAGATAATATTTCTTCACATGATAAAACAATATCGAGTTAATATGATATTTAAATTCATAATCCAATTATTTCGGGAGGTCATTATGATGAAACGTAGCTTTTAAGTTATTTCCAACATGCATATGGAATACTAATCGATTTGAAAATTTGAAATTTTCATGTCAAAATGGTTCATTTCCATAGGTGTTCCCTTTGGAAATTGACAAATTTGAGGTGAAAATTAGAACTTTTTAAATGGGCTAATATTTGACGTGTATGTTGGCAATGACTAAAAATTGAGGTTTCACCATGTTAAGCCCTTCAAATAATTGGTACATGAAGTTAGATAATATTTCTTCACATGATAAAACAATATCGAGTTAATATGATTTTTAAATTCATAATCCAATTATTTCAGGGGGTCATTATGATGAACCTTAGCCTCTAAGTTATTTCCAACATGCATGTCAAGTACTCGATCGATTTGAAAATTTGCAATTTTCATGTCAAAATGGTTCATTTCCATACGTGTTCCCTTTGGAAATTGACAAATTTGAGGTGAAAATTAGAACTTTTTAAATGGGCTAAATATTTGACGTGTATGTTGGCAATGATTAAAAATTGAGGTTTCACCATGTTAAGCCCTTCAAATAATAGGTACATGAAGTTAGATAATATTTCTTCACATGATAAAACAATATCGAGTTAATATGATATTTAAATTCATAATCCAATTATTTCGGGAGGTCATTATGATGAAACGTAGCTTTTAAGTTATTTCCAACATGCATATGGAATACTAATCGATTTGAAAATTTGAAATTTTCATGTCAAAATGGTTCATTTCCATAGGTGTTCCCTTTGGAAATTGACAAATTTGAGGTGAAAATTAGAACTTTTTAAATGGGCTAATATTTGACGTGTATGTTGGCAATGACTAAAAATTGAGGTTTCACCATGTTAAGCCCTTCAAATAATTGGTACATGAAGTTAGATAATATTTCTTCACATGATAAAACAATATCGAGTTAATATGATATTTAAATTCATAATCCAATTATTTCGGGAGGTCATTATGATGAAACGTAGCTTTTAAGTTATTTCCAACATGCATATGGAATACTAATCGATTTGAAAATTTGAAATTTTCATGTCAAAATGGTTCATTTCCATAGGTGTTCCCTTTGGAAATTGACAAATTTGAGGTGAAAATTAGAACTTTTTAAATGGGCTAATATTTGACGTGTATGTTGGCAATGACTAAAAATTGAGGTTTCACCATGTTAAGCCCTTCAAATAATTGGTACATGAAGTTAGATAATATTTCTTCACATGATAAAACAATATCGAGTTAATATGATATTTAAATTCATAATCCAATTATTTCGGGAGGTCATTATGATGAAACGTAGCTTTTAAGTTATTTCCAACATGCATATGGAATACTAATCGATTTGAAAATTTGAAATTTTCATGTCAAAATGGTTCATTTCCATAGGTGTTCCCTTTGGAAATTGACAAATTTGAGGTGAAAATTAGAACTTTTTAAATGGGCTAATATTTGACGTGTATGTTGGCAATGACTAAAAATTGAGGTTTCACCATGTTAAGCCCTTCAAATAATTGGTACATGAAGTTAGATAATATTTCTTCACATGATAAAACAATATCGAGTTAATATGATATTTAAATTCATAATCCAATTATTTCGGGAGGTCATTATGATGAAACGTAGCTTTTAAGTTATTTCCAACATGCATATGGAATACTAATCGATTTGAAAATTTGAAATTTTCATGTCAAAATGGTTCATTTCCATAGGTGTTCCCTTTGGAAATTGACAAATTTGAGGTGAAAATTAGAACTTTTTAAATGGGCTAATATTTGACGTGTATGTTGGCAATGACTAAAAATTGAGGTTTCACCATGTTAAGCCCTTCAAATAATTGGTACATGAAGTTAGATAATATTTCTTCACATGATAAAACAATATCGAGTTAATATGATTTTTAAATTCATAATCCAATTATTTCGGGAGGTCATTATGATGAAACTTAGCTTTTAAGTTATTTCCAACATGCATATGGAATACTAATCGATTTGAAAATTTGAAATTTTCATGTCAAAATGGTTCATTTCCATAGGTGTTCCCTTTGGAAATTGACAAATTTGAGGTGAAAATTAGAACTTTTTAAATGGGCTAATATTTGACGTGTATGTTGGCAATGACTAAAAATTGAGGTTTCACCATGTTAAGCCCTTCAAATAATTGGTACATGAAGTTAGATAATATTTCTTCACATGATAAAACAATATCGAGTTAATATGATATTTAAATTCATAATCCAATTATTTCGGGAGGTCATTATGATGAAACGTAGCTTTTAAGTTATTTCCAACATGCATATGGAATACTAATCGATTTGAAAATTTGAAATTTTCATGTCAAAATGGTTCATTTCCATAGGTGTTCCCTTTGGAAATTGACAAATTTGAGGTGAAAATTAGAACTTTTTAAATGGGCTAATATTTGACGTGTATGTTGGCAATGACTAAAAATTGAGGTTTCACCATGTTAAGCCCTTCAAATAATTGGTACATGAAGTTAGATAATATTTCTTCACATGATAAAACAATATCGAGTTAATATGATTTTTAAATTCATAATCCAATTATTTCAGGGGGTCATTATGATGAACCTTAGCCTCTAAGTTATTTCCAACATGCATGTCAAGTACTGATCGATTTGAAAATTTGCAATTTTCATGTCAAAATGGTTCATTTCCATACGTGTTCCCTTTGGAAATTGACAAATTTGAGGTGAAAATTAGAACTTTTTAAATGGGCTAATATTTGACGTGTATGTTGGCAATGATTAAAAATTGAGGTTTCACCATGTTAAGCCCTTCAAATAATAGGTACATGAAGTTAGATAATATTTCTTCACATGATAAAACAATATCGAGTTAATATGATATTTAAATTCATAATCCAATTATTTCAGGAGGTCATTATGATGAAACGTAGCTTTTAAGTTATTTCCAACATGCATATGGAATACTAATCGATTTGAAAATTTGAAATTTTCATGTCAAAATGGTTCATTTCCATAGGTGTTCCCTTTGGAAATTGACAAATTTGAGGTGAAAATTAGAACTTTTTAAATGGGCTAATATTTGACGTGTATGTTGGCAATGACTAAAAATTGAGGTTTCACCATGTTAAGCCCTTCAAATAATTGGTACATGAAGTTAGATAATATTTCTTCACATGATAAAACAATATCGAGTTAATATGATATTTAAATTCATAATCCAATTATTTCGGGAGGTCATTATGATGAAACGTAGCTTTTAAGTTATTTCCAACATGCATATGGAATACTAATCGATTTGAAAATTTGAAATTTTCATGTCAAAATGGTTCATTTCCATAGGTGTTCCCTTTGGAAATTGACAAATTTGAGGTGAAAATTAGAACTTTTTAAATGGGCTAATATTTGACGTGTATGTTGGCAATGACTAAAAATTGAGGTTTCACCATGTTAAGCCCTTCAAATAATTGGTACATGAAGTTAGATAATATTTCTTCACATGATAAAACAATATCGAGTTAATATGATTTTTAAATTCATAATCCAATTATTTCGGGAGGTCATTATGATGAACCTTAGCCTTTAAGTTATTTCCAACATGCATGTCAAGTACTGATCGATTTGAAAATTTGCAATTTTCATGTCAAAATGGTTCATTTCCATACGTGTTCCCTTTGGAAATTGACAAATTTGAGGTGAAAATTAGAACTTTTTAAATGGGCTAATATTTGACGTGTATGTTGGCAATGATTAAAAATTGAGGTTTCACCATGTTAAGCCCTTCAAATAATAGGTACATGAAGTTAGATAATATTTCTTCACATGATAAAACAATATCGAGTTAATATGATATTTAAATTCATAATCCAATTATTTCAGGAGGTCATTATGATGAAACGTAGCTTTTAAGTTATTTCCAACATGCATATGGAATACTAATCGATTTGAAAATTTGAAATTTTCATGTCAAAATGGTTCATTTCCATAGGTGTTCCCTTTGGAAATTGACAAATTTGAGGTGAAAATTAGAACTTTTTAAATGGGCTAATATTTGACGTGTATGTTGGCAATGACTAAAAATTGAGGTTTCACCATGTTAAGCCCTTCAAATAATTGGTACATGAAGTTAGATAATATTTCTTCACATGATAAAACAATATCGAGTTAATATGATTTTTAAATTCATAATCCAATTATTTCGGGAGGTCATTATGATGAAACTTAGCTTTTAAGTTATTTCCAACATGCATGTGGAATACTGATCGATTTGAAAATTTGCAATTTTCATGTCAAAATGGTTCATTTCCATAGGTGTTCCCTTTGGAAATTGACAAATTTGAGGTGAAAATTAGAACTTTTTAAATGGGCTAATATTTGACGTGTATGTTGGCAATGACTAAAAATTGAGGTTTCACCATGTTAAGCCCTTCAAATAATAGGTACATGAAGTTAGATAATATTTCTTCACATGATAAAACAATATCGAGTTAATATGATATTTAAATTCATAATCCAATTATTTCGAGAGGTCATTATGATGAAACGTAGCTTTTAAGTTATTTCCAACATGCATATGGAATACTAATCGATTTGAAAATTTGAAATTTTCATGTCAAAATGGTTCATTTCCATAGGTGTTCCCTTTGGAAATTGACAAATTTGAGGTGAAAATTAGAACTTTTTAAATGGGCTAATATTTGACGTGTATGTTGGCAATGACTAAAAATTGAGGTTTCACCATGTTAAGCCCTTCAAATAATTGGTACATGAAGTTAGATAATATTTCTTCACATGATAAAACAATATCGAGTTAATATGATATTTAAATTCATAATCCAATTATTTCGGGAGGTCATTATGATGAAACGTAGCTTTTAAGTTATTTCCAACATGCATATGGAATACTAATCGATTTGAAAATTTGAAATTTTCATGTCAAAATGGTTCATTTCCATAGGTGTTCCCTTTGGAAATTGACAAATTTGAGGTGAAAATTAGAACTTTTTAAATGGGCTAATATTTGACGTGTATGTTGGCAATGACTAAAAATTGAGGTTTCACCATGTTAAGCCCTTCAAATAATTGGTACATGAAGTTAGATAATATTTCTTCACATGATAAAACAATATCGAGTTAATATGATTTTTAAATTCATAATCCAATTATTTCGGGGGGTCATTATGATGAAACTTAGCTTTTAAGTTATTTCCAACATGCATATGGAATACTAATCGATTTGAAAATTTGAAATTTTCATGTCAAAATGGTTCATTTCCATAGGTGTTCCCTTTGGAAATTGACAAATTTGAGGTGAAAATTAGAACTTTTTAAATGGGCTAATATTTGACGTGTATGTTGGCAATGACTAAAAATTGAGGTTTCACCATGTTAAGCCCTTCAAATAATTGGTACATGAAGTTAGATAATATTTCTTCACATGATAAAACAATATCGAGTTAATATGATATTTAAATTCATAATCCAATTATTTCGGGAGGTCATTATGATGAAACGTAGCTTTTAAGTTATTTCCAACATGCATATGGAATACTAATCGATTTGAAAATTTGAAATTTTCATGTCAAAATGGTTCATTTCCATAGGTGTTCCCTTTGGAAATTGACAAATTTGAGGTGAAAATTAGAACTTTTTAAATGGGCTAATATTTGACGTGTATGTTGGCAATGACTAAAAATTGAGGTTTCACCATGTTAAGCCCTTCAAATAATTGGTACATGAAGTTAGATAATATTTCTTCACATGATAAAACAATA
The DNA here is from genome assembly GCA_030674075.2 of Linum usitatissimum. Taxonomy (NCBI): domain Eukaryota; kingdom Viridiplantae; phylum Streptophyta; class Magnoliopsida; order Malpighiales; family Linaceae; genus Linum; species Linum usitatissimum. The sequence continues at coordinate 61,892 of JAUJYP020000805.1, forward strand.
TCGAGTTAATATGATTTTTAAATTCATAATCCAATTATTTCGGGGGTCATTATGATGAACCTTAGCCTCTAAGTTATTTCCAACATGCATGTCAAGTACCGATCGATTTGAAAATTTGCAATTTTCATGTCAAAATGGTTCATTTCCATACGTGTTCCCTTTGGAAATTGACAAATTTGAGGTGAAAATTAGAACTTTTTAAATGGGCTAATATTTGACGTGTATGTTGGCAATGATTAAAAATTGAGGTTTCACCATGTTAAGCCCTTCAAATAATAGGTACATGAAGTTAGATAATATTTCTTCACATGATAAAACAATATCGAGTTAATATGATATTTAAATTCATAATCCAATTATTTCAGGAGGTAATTATGATGAAACGTAGCTTTTAAGTTATTTCCAAACATGCATATGGAATACTAATCGATTTGAAAATTTGAAATTTTCATGTCAAAATGGTTCATTTCCATAGGTGTTCCCTTTGGAAATTGACAAATTTGAGGTGAAAATTAGAACTTTTTAAATGGGCTAATATTTGACGTGTATGTTGGCAATGACTAAAAATTGAGGTTTCACCATGTTAAGCCCTTCAAATAATTGGTACATGAAGTTAGATAATATTTCTTCACATGATAAAACAATATCGAGTTAATATGATATTTAAATTCATAATCCAATTATTTCAGGAGGTCATTATGATGAAACGTAGCTTTTAAGTTATTTCCAACATGCATATGGAATACTAATCGATTTGAAAATTTGAAATTTTCATGTCAAAATGGTTCATTTCCATAGGTGTTCCCTTTGGAAATTGACAAATTTGAGGTGAAAATTAGAACTTTTTAAATGGGCTAATATTTGACGTGTATGTTGGCAATGACTAAAAATTGAGGTTTCACCATGTTAAGCCCTTCAAATAATTGGTACATGAAGTTAGATAATATTTCTTCACATGATAAAACAATATCGAGTTAATATGATTTTTAAATTCATAATCCAATTATTTCGGGGGTCATTATGATGAACCTTAGCTTCTAAGTTATTTCCAACATGCATGTCAAATACTGATCGATTTGAAAATTTGCAATTTTCATGTCAAAATGGTTCATTTCCATAGGTGTTCCCTTTGGAAATTGACATATTCGAGGTGAAAATTAGAACTTTTTAAATGGGCTAATATTTGACGTGTATGTTGGCAATGATTAAAAATTGAGGTTTCACCATGTTAAGCCCTTCAAATAATAGGTACATGAAGTTAGATAATATTTCTTCACATGATAAAACAATATCGAGTTAATATGATATTTAAATTCATAATCCAATTATTTCAGGAGGTCATTATGATGAAACGTAGCTTTTAAGTTATTTCCAACATGCATATGGAATACTAATCGATTTGAAAATTTGAAATTTTCATGTCAAAATGGTTCATTTCCATAGGTGTTCCCTTTGGAAATTGACAAATTTGAGGTGAAAATTAGAACTTTTTAAATGGGCTAATATTTGACGTGTATGTTGGCAATGACTAAAAATTGAGGTTTCACCATGTTAAGCCCTTCAAATAATTGGTACATGAAGTTAGATAATATTTCTTCACATGATAAAACAATATCGAGTTAATATGATATTTAAATTCATAATCCAATTATTTCGGGAGGTCATTATGATGAAACGTAGCTTTTAAGTTATTTCCAACATGCATATGGAATACTAATCGATTTGAAAATTTGAAATTTTCATGTCAAAATGGTTCATTTCCATAGGTGTTCCCTTTGGAAATTGACAAATTTGAGGTGAAAATTAGAACTTTTTAAATGGGCTAATATTTGACGTGTATGTTGGCAATGACTAAAAATTGAGGTTTCACCATGTTAAGCCCTTCAAATAATTGGTACATGAAGTTAGATAATATTTCTTCACATGATAAAACAATATCGAGTTAATATGATTTTTAAATTCATAATCCAATTATTTCAGGGGGTCATTATGATGAACCTTAGCCTCTAAGTTATTTCCAACATGCATGTCAAGTACTGATCGATTTGAAAATTTGCAATTTTCATGTCAAAATGGTTCATTTCCATACGTGTTCCCTTTGGAAATTGACATATTCGAGGTGAAAATTAGAACTTTTTAAATGGGCTAATATTTGACGTGTATGTTGGCAATGATTAAAAATTGAGGTTTCACCATGTTAAGCCCTTCAAATAATAGGTACATGAAGTTAGATAATATTTCTTCACATGATAAAACAATATCGAGTTAATATGATATTTAAATTCATAATCCAATTATTTCAGGAGGTCATTATGATGAAACGTAGCTTTTAAGTTATTTCCAACATGCATATGGAATACTAATCGATTTGAAAATTTGAAATTTTCATGTCAAAATGGTTCATTTCCATAGGTGTTCCCTTTGGAAATTGACAAATTTGAGGTGAAAATTAGAACTTTTTAAATGGGCTAATATTTGACGTGTATGTTGGCAATGACTAAAAATTGAGGTTTCACCATGTTAAGCCCTTCAAATAATTGGTACATGAAGTTAGATAATATTTCTTCACATGATAAAACAATATCGAGTTAATATGATTTTTAAATTCATAATCCAATTATTTCGGGGGTCATTATGATGAAACGTAGCTTTTAAGTTATTTCCAACATGCATATGGAATACTAATCGATTTGAAAATTTGAAATTTTCATGTCAAAATGGTTCATTTCCATAGGTGTTCCCTTTGGAAATTGACAAATTTGAGGTGAAAATTAGAACTTTTTAAATGGGCTAATATTTGACGTGTATGTTGGCAATGACTAAAAATTGAGGTTTCACCATGTTAAGCCCTTCAAATAATTGGTACATGAAGTTAGATAATATTTCTTCACATGATAAAACAATATCGAGTTAATATGATTTTTAAATTCATAATCCAATTATTTCGGGGGGTCATTATGATGAACCTTAGCCTCTAAGTTATTTCCAACATGCATGTCAAGTACTGATCGATTTGAAAATTTGCAATTTTCATGTCAAAATGGTTCATTTCCATAGGTGTTCCCTTTGGAAATTGACATATTCGAGGTGAAAATTAGAACTTTTTAAATGGGCTAATATTTGACGTGTATGTTGGCAATGATTAAAAATTGAGGTTTCACCATGTTAAGCCCTTCAAATAATAGGTACATGAAGTTAGATAATATTTCTTCACATGATAAAACAATATCGAGTTAATATGATATTTAAATTCATAATCCAATTATTTCAGGAGGTCATTATGATGAAACGTAGCTTTTAAGTTATTTCCAACATGCATATGGAATACTAATCGATTTGAAAATTTGAAATTTTCATGTCAAAATGGTTCATTTCCATAGGTGTTCCCTTTGGAAATTGACAAATTTGAGGTGAAAATTAGAACTTTTTAAATGGGCTAATATTTGACGTGTATGTTGGCAATGACTAAAAATTGAGGTTTCACCATGTTAAGCCCTTCAAATAATTGGTACATGAAGTTAGATAATATTTCTTCACATGATAAAACAATATCGAGTTAATATGATTTTTAAATTCATAATCCAATTATTTCGGGAGGTCATTATGATGAAACTTAGCTTTTAAGTTATTTCCAACATGCATGTCAAATACTGATCGATTTGAAAATTTGAAATTTTCATGTCAAAATGGTTCATTTCCATAGGTGTTCCCTTTGGAAATTGACAAATTTGAGGTGAAAATTAGAACTTTTTAAATGGGCTAATATTTGACGTGTATGTTGGCAATGACTAAAAATTGAGGTTTCACCATGTTAAGCCCTTCAAATAATTGGTACATGAAGTTAGATAATATTTCTTCACATGATAAAACAATATCGAGTTAATATGATATTTAAATTCATAATCCAATTATTTCGAGAGGTCATTATGATGAAACGTAGCTTTTAAGTTATTTCCAACATGCATATGGAATACTAATCGATTTGAAAATTTGAAATTTTCATGTCAAAATGGTTCATTTCCATAGGTGTTCCCTTTGGAAATTGACAAATTTGAGGTGAAAATTAGAACTTTTTAAATGGGCTAATATTTGACGTGTATGTTGGCAATGACTAAAAATTGAGGTTTCACCATGTTAAGCCCTTCAAATAATTGGTACATGAAGTTAGATAATATTTCTTCACATGATAAAACAATATCGAGTTAATATGATATTTAAATTCATAATCCAATTATTTCGGGAGGTCATTATGATGAAACGTAGCTTTTAAGTTATTTCCAACATGCATATGGAATACTAATCGATTTGAAAATTTGAAATTTTCATGTCAAAATGGTTCATTTCCATAGGTGTTCCCTTTGGAAATTGACAAATTTGAGGTGAAAATTAGAACTTTTTAAATGGGCTAATATTTGACGTGTATGTTGGCAATGACTAAAAATTGAGGTTTCACCATGTTAAGCCCTTCAAATAATTGGTACATGAAGTTAGATAATATTTCTTCACATGATAAAACAATATCGAGTTAATATGATATTTAAATTCATAATCCAATTATTTCGGGAGGTCATTATGATGAAACGTAGCTTTTAAGTTATTTCCAACATGCATATGGAATACTAATCGATTTGAAAATTTGAAATTTTCATGTCAAAATGGTTCATTTCCATAGGTGTTCCCTTTGGAAATTGACAAATTTGAGGTGAAAATTAGAACTTTTTAAATGGGCTAATATTTGACGTGTATGTTGGCAATGACTAAAAATTGAGGTTTCACCATGTTAAGCCCTTCAAATAATTGGTACATGAAGTTAGATAATATTTCTTCACATGATAAAACAATATCGAGTTAATATGATATTTAAATTCATAATCCAATTATTTCAGGAGGTCATTATGATGAAACGTAGCTTTTAAGTTATTTCCAACATGCATATGGAATACTAATCGATTTGAAAATTTGAAATTTTCATGTCAAAATGGTTCATTTCCATAGGTGTTCCCTTTGGAAATTGACAAATTTGAGGTGAAAATTAGAACTTTTTAAATGGGCTAATATTTGACGTGTATGTTGGCAATGACTAAAAATTGAGGTTTCACCATGTTAAGCCCTTCAAATAATTGGTACATGAAGTTAGATAATATTTCTTCACATGATAAAACAATATCGAGTTAATATGATTTTTAAATTCATAATCCAATTATTTCGGGGAGGTCATTATGATGAAACTTAGCTTTTAAGTTATTTCCAACATGCATATGTGAATACTAATCGATTTGAAAATTTGAAATTTTCATGTCAAAATGGTTCATTTCCATAGGTGTTCCCTTTGGAAATTGACAAATTTGAGGTGAAAATTAGAACTTTTTAAATGGGCTAATATTTGACGTGTATGTTGGCAATGACTAAAAATTGAGGTTTCACCATGTTAAGCCCTTCAAATAATTGGTACATGAAGTTAGATAATATTTCTTCACATGATAAAACAATATCGAGTTAATATGATATTTAAATTCATAATCCAATTATTTCGGGAGGTCATTATGATGAAACGTAGCTTTTAAGTTATTTCCAACATGCATATGGAATACTAATCGATTTGAAAATTTGAAATTTTCATGTCAAAATGGTTCATTTCCATAGGTGTTCCCTTTGGAAATTGACAAATTTGAGGTGAAAATTAGAACTTTTTAAATGGGCTAATATTTGACGTGTATGTTGGCAATGACTAAAAATTGAGGTTTCACCATGTTAAGCCCTTCAAATAATTGGTACATGAAGTTAGATAATATTTCTTCACATGATAAAACAATATCGAGTTAATATGATTTTTAAATTCATAATCCAATTATTTCGGGAGGTCATTATGATGAAACTTAGCTTTTAAGTTATTTCCAACATGCATGTCAAATACTGATCGATTTGAAAATTTGCAATTTTCATGTCAAAATGGTTCATTTCCATAGGTGTTCCCTTTGGAAATTGACAAATTTGAGGTGAAAATTAGAACTTTTTAAATGGGCTAATATTTGACGTGTATGTTGGCAATGACTAAAAATTGAGGTTTCACCATGTTAAGCCCTTCAAATAATTGGTACATGAAGTTAGATAATATTTCTTCACATGATAAAACAATATCGAGTTAATATGATTTTTAAATTCATAATCCAATTATTTCGGGAGGTCATTATGATGAAACTTAGCTTTTAAGTTATTTCCAACATGCATGTCAAATACTGATCGATTTGAAAATTTGAAATTTTCATGTCAAAATGGTTCATTTCCATAGGTGTTCCCTTTGGAAATTGACAAATTTGAGGTGAAAATTAGAACTTTTTAAATGGGCTAATATTTGACGTGTATGTTGGCAATGACTAAAAATTGAGGTTTCACCATGTTAAGCCCTTCAAATAATTGGTACATGAAGTTAGATAATATTTCTTCACATGATAAAACAATATCGAGTTAATATGATATTTAAATTCATAATCCAATTATTTCGGGAGGTCATTATGATGAAACGTAGCTTTTAAGTTATTTCCAACATGCATATGGAATACTAATCGATTTGAAAATTTGAAATTTTCATGTCAAAATGGTTCATTTCCATAGGTGTTCCCTTTGGAAATTGACAAATTTGAGGTGAAAATTAGAACTTTTTAAATGGGCTAATATTTGACGTGTATGTTGGCAATGACTAAAAATTGAGGTTTCACCATGTTAAGCCCTTCAAATAATTGGTACATGAAGTTAGATAATATTTCTTCACATGATAAAACAATATCGAGTTAATATGATATTTAAATTCATAATCCAATTATTTCGGGGGTCATTATGATGAAACTTAGCTTTTAAGTTATTTCCAACATGCATATGGAATACTAATCGATTTGAAAATTTGAAATTTTCATGTCAAAATGGTTCATTTCCATAGGTGTTCCCTTTGGAAATTGACAAATTTGAGGTGAAAATTAGAACTTTTTAAATGGGCTAATATTTGACGTGTATGTTGGCAATGACTAAAAATTGAGGTTTCACCATGTTAAGCCCTTCAAATAATTGGTACATGAAGTTAGATAATATTTCTTCACATGATAAAACAATATCGAGTTAATATGATTTTTAAATTCATAATCCAATTATTTCGGGGGGTCATTATGATGAACCTTAGCCTCTAAGTTATTTCCAACATGCATGTCAAATACTGATCGATTTGAAAATTTGCAATTTTCATGTCAAAATGGTTCATTTCCATACGTGTTCCCTTTGGAAATTGACAAATTTGAGGTGAAAATTAGAACTTTTTAAATGGGCTAATATTTGACGTGTATGTTGGCAATGACTAAAAATTGAGGTTTCACCATGTTAAGCCCTTCAAATAATAGGTACATGAAGTTAGATAATATTTCTTCACATGATAAAACAATATCGAGTTAATATGATATTTAAATTCATAATCCAATTATTTCGGGAGGTCATTATGATGAAACGTAGCTTTTAAGTTATTTCCAACATGCATATGGAATACTAATCGATTTGAAAATTTGAAATTTTCATGTCAAAATGGTTCATTTCCATAGGTGTTCCCTTTGGAAATTGACAAATTTGAGGTGAAAATTAGAACTTTTTAAATGGGCTAATATTTGACGTGTATGTTGGCAATGACTAAAAATTGAGGTTTCACCATGTTAAGCCCTTCAAATAATTGGTACATGAAGTTAGATAATATTTCTTCACATGATAAAACAATATCGAGTTAATATGATATTTAAATTCATAATCCAATTATTTCAGGGGTCATTATGATGAAACGTAGCTTTTAAGTTATTTCCAACATGCATATGGAATACTAATCGATTTGAAAATTTGAAATTTTCATGTCAAAATGGTTCATTTCCATAGGTGTTCCCTTTGGAAATTGACAAATTTGAGGTGAAAATTAGAACTTTTTAAATGGGCTAATATTTGACGTGTATGTTGGCAATGACTAAAAATTGAGGTTTCACCATGTTAAGCCCTTCAAATAATTGGTACATGAAGTTAGATAATATTTCTTCACATGATAAAACAATATCGAGTTAATATGATTTTTAAATTCATAATCCAATTATTTCGGGGGGTCATTATGATGAACCTTAGCCTTTAAGTTATTTCCAACATGCATGTCAAATACTGATCGATTTGAAAATTTGCAATTTTCATGTCAAAATGGTTCATTTCCATACGTGTTCCCTTTGGAAATTGACAAATTTGAGGTGAAAATTAGAACTTTTTAAATGGGCTAATATTTGACGTGTATGTTGGCAATGACTAAAAATTGAGGTTTCACCATGTTAAGCCCTTCAAATAATAGGTACATGAAGTTAGATAATATTTCTTCACATGATAAAACAATATCGAGTTAATATGATTTTTAAATTCATAATCCAATTATTTCGGGAGGTCATTATGATGAAACGTAGCTTTTAAGTTATTTCCAACATGCATGTCAAATACTAATCGATTTGAAAATTTGAAATTTTCATGTCAAAATGGTTCATTTCCATACGTGTTCCCTTTGGAAATTGACAAATTTGAGGTGAAAATTAGAACTTTTTAAATGGGCTAATATTTGACGTGTATGTTGGCAATGACTAAAAATTGAGGTTTCACCATGTTAAGCCCTTCAAATAATAGGTACATGAAGTTAGATAATATTTCTTCACATGATAAAACAATATCGAGTTAATATGATATTTAAATTCATAATCCAATTATTTCAGGAGGTCATTATGATGAAACTTAGCTTTTAAGTTATTTCCAACATGCATATGGAATACTAATCGATTTGAAAATTTGAAATTTTCATGTCAAAATGGTTCATTTCCATAGGTGTTCCCTTTGGAAATTGACAAATTTGAGGTGAAAATTAGAACTTTTTAAATGGGCTAATATTTGACGTGTATGTTGGCAATGACTAAAAATTGAGGTTTCACCATGTTAAGCCCTTCAAATAATTGGTACATGAAGTTAGATAATATTTCTTCACATGATAAAACAATATCGAGTTAATATGATTTTTAAATTCATAATCCAATTATTTCGGGGGGTCATTATGATGAAACGTAGCTTTTAAGTTATTTCCAACATGCATGTCAAATACTGATCGATTTGAAAATTTGAAATTTTCATGTCAAAATGGTTCATTTCCATAGGTGTTCCCTTTGGAAATTGACAAATTTGAGGTGAAAATTAGAACTTTTTAAATGGGCTAATATTTGACGTGTATGTTGGCAATGACTAAAAATTGAGGTTTCACCATGTTAAGCCCTTCAAATAATAGGTACATGAAGTTAGATAATATTTCTTCACATGATAAAACAATATCGAGTTAATATGATTTTTAAATTCATAATCCAATTATTTCGGGGGTCATTATGATGAAACTTAGCCTCTAAGTTATTTCCAACATGCATGTCAAATACTGATCGATTTGAAAATTTGCAATTTTCATGTCAAAATGGTTCATTTCCATAGGTGTTCCCTTTGGAAATTGACAAATTTGAGGTGAAAATTAGAACTTTTTAAATGGGCTAATATTTGACGTGTATGTTGGCAATGACTAAAAATTGAGGTTTCACCATGTTAAGCCCTTCAAATAATAGGTACATGAAGTTAGATAATATTTCTTCACATGATAAAACAATATCGAGTTAATATGATTTTTAAATTCATAATCCAATTATTTCGGGGGGTCATTATGATGAAACTTAGCTTTTAAGTTATTTCCAACATGCATGTGAAATACTAATCGATTTGAAAATTTGAAATTTTCATGTCAAAATGGTTCATTTCCATAGGTGTTCCCTTTGGAAATTGACAAATTTGAGGTGAAAATTAGAACTTTTTAAATGGGCTAATATTTGACGTGTATGTTGGCAATGACTAAAAATTGAGGTTTCACCATGTTAAGCCCTTCAAATAATAGGTACATGAAGTTAGATAATATTTCTTCACATGATAAAACAATATCGAGTTAATATGATTTTTAAATTCATAATCCAATTATTTCGGGAGGTCATTATGATGAAACTTAGCTTTTAAGTTATTTCCAACATGCATGTCAAATACTGATCGATTTGAAAATTTGAAATTTTCATGTCAAAATGGTTCATTTCCATAGGTGTTCCCTTTGGAAATTGACAAATTTGAGGTGAAAATTAGAACTTTTTAAATGGGCTAATATTTGACGTGTATGTTGGCAATGACTAAAAATTGAGGTTTCACCATGTTAAGCCCTTCAAATAATAGGTACATGAAGTTAGATAATATTTCTTCACATGATAAAACAATATCGAGTTAATATGATTTTTAAATTCATAATCCAATTATTTCGGGAGGTCATTATGATGAAACGTAGCTTTTAAGTTATTTCCAACATGCATGTGAAATACTAATCGATTTGAAAATTTGAAATTTTCATGTCAAAATGGTTCATTTCCATAGGTGTTCCCTTTGGAAATTGACAAATTTGAGGTGAAAATTAGAACTTTTTAAATGGGCTAATATTTGACGTGTATGTTGGCAATGACTAAAAATTGAGGTTTCACCATGTTAAGCCCTTCAAATAATTGGTACATGAAGTTAGATAATATTTCTTCACATGATAAAACAATATCGAGTTAATATGATTTTTAAATTCATAATCCAATTATTTCGGGAGGTCATTATGATGAAACTTAGCTTTTAAGTTATTTCCAACATGCATGTGAAATACTAATCGATTTGAAAATTTGAAATTTTCATGTCAAAATGGTTCATTTCCATAGGTGTTCCCTTTGGAAATTGACAAATTTGAGGTGAAAATTAGAACTTTTTAAATGGGCTAATATTTGACGTGTATGTTGGCAATGACTAAAAATTGAGGTTTCACCATGTTAAGCCCTTCAAATAATAGGTACATGAAGTTAGATAATATTTCTTCACATGATAAAACAATATCGAGTTAATATGATTTTTAAATTCATAATCCAATTATTTCGGGGGTCATTATGATGAACCTTAGCCTCTAAGTTATTTCCAACATGCATGTCAAATACTCGATCGATTTGAAAATTTGCAATTTTCATGTCAAAATGGTTCATTTCCATACGTGTTCCCTTTGGAAATTGACAAATTTGAGGTGAAAATTAGAACTTTTTAAATGGGCTAATATTTGACGTGTATGTTGGCAATGACTAAAAATTGAGGTTTCACCATGTTAAGCCCTTCAAATAATAGGTACATGAAGTTAGATAATATTTCTTCACATGATAAAACAATATCGAGTTAATATGATTTTTAAATTCATAATCCAATTATTTCGGGAGGTCATTATGATGAAACGTAGCTTTTAAGTTATTTCCCACATGCATATGAAATACTAATCGATTTGAAAATTTGAAATTTTCATGTCAAAATGGTTCATTTCCATAGGTGTTCCCTTTGGAAATTGACAAATTTGAGGTGAAAATTAGAACTTTTTAAATGGGCTAATATTTGACGTGTATGTTGGCAATGACTAAAAATTGAGGTTTCACCATGTTAAGCCCTTCAAATAATAGGTACATGAAGTTAGATAATATTTCTTCACATGATAAAACAATATCGAGTTAATATGATTTTTAAATTCATAATCCAATTATTTCAGGAGGTCATTATGATGAAACTTAGCCTTTTAAGTTATTTCCAACATGCATGTGAAATACTAATCGATTTGAAAATTTGAAATTTTCATGTCAAAATGGTTCATTTCCATAGGTGTTCCCTTTGGAAATTGACAAATTTGAGGTGAAAATTAGAACTTTTTAAATGGGCTAATATTTGACGTGTATGTTGGCAATGACTAAAAATTGAGGTTTCACCATGTTAAGCCCTTCAAATAATAGGTACATGAAGTTAGATAATATTTCTTCACATGATAAAACAATATCGAGTTAATATGATTTTTAAATTCATAATCCAATTATTTCAGGAGGTCATTATGATGAACCTTAGCCTCTAAGTTATTTCCAACATGCATGTCAAGTACTGATCGATTTGAAAATTTGCAATTTTCATGTCAAAATGGTTCATTTCCATACGTGTTCCCTTTGGAAATTGACATATTTGAGGTGAAAATTAGAACTTTTTAAATGGGCTAATATTTGACGTGTATGTTGGCAATGACTAAAAATTGAGGTTTCACCATGTTAAGCCCTTCAAATAATAGGTACATGAAGTTAGATAATATTTCTTCACATGATAAAACAATATCGAGTTAATATGATTTTTAAATTCATAATCCAATTATTTCGGGAGGTCATTATGATGAAACTTAGCTTTTAAGTTATTTCCAACATGCATGTGAAATACTAATCGATTTGAAAATTTGAAATTTTCATGTCAAAATGGTTCATTTCCATAGGTGTTCCCTTTGGAAATTGACAAATTTGAGGTGAAAATTAGAACTTTTTAAATGGGCTAATATTTGACGTGTATGTTGGCAATGACTAAAAATTGAGGTTTCACCATGTTAAGCCCTTCAAATAATAGGTACATGAAGTTAGATAATATTTCTTCACATGATAAAACAATATCGAGTTAATATGATTTTTAAATTCATAATCCAATTATTTCGAGAGGTCATTATGATGAAACTTAGCTTTTAAGTTATTTCCAACATGCATGTCAAGTACTAATCGATTTGAAAATTTGAAATTTTCATGTCAAAATGGTTCATTTCCATACGTGTTCCCTTTGGAAATTGACAAATTTGAGGTGAAAATTAGAACTTTTTAAATGGGCTAATATTTGACGTGTATGTTGGCAATGACTAAAAATTGAGGTTTCACCATGTTAAGCCCTTCAAATAATAGGTACATGAAGTTAGATAATATTTCTTCACATGATAAAACAATATCGAGTTAATATGATTTTTAAATTCATAATCCAATTATTTCGGGAGGTCATTATGATGAAACTTAGCTTTTAAGTTATTTCCAACATGCATGTGAAATACTAATCGATTTGAAAATTTGCAATTTTCATGTCAAAATGGTTCATTTCCATAGGTGTTCCCTTTGGAAATTGACAAATTTGAGGTGAAAATTAGAACTTTTTAAATGGGCTAATATTTGACGTGTATGTTGGCAATGACTAAAAATTGAGGTTTCACCATGTTAAGCCCTTCAAATAATAGGTACATGAAGTTAGATAATATTTCTTCACATGATAAAACAATATCGAGTTAATATGATTTTTAAATTCATAATCCAATTATTTCGGGGGGTCATTATGATGAAACTTAGCTTTTAAGTTATTTCCAACATGCATGTGAAATACTAATCGATTTGAAAATTTGCAATTTTCATGTCAAAATGGTTCATTTCCATAGGTGTTCCCTTTGGAAATTGACAAATTTGAGGTGAAAATTAGAACTTTTTAAATGGGCTAATATTTGACGTGTATGTTGGCAATGACTAAAAATTGAGGTTTCACCATGTTAAGCCCTTCAAATAATAGGTACATGAAGTTAGATAATATTTCTTCACATGATAAAACAATATCGAGTTAATATGATTTTTAAATTCATAATCCAATTATTTCGGGAGGTCATTATGATGAAACTTAGCCTTTAAGTTATTTCCAACATGCATGTCAAATACTGATCGATTTGAAAATTTGCAATTTTCATGTCAAAATGGTTCATTTCCATAGGTGTTCCCTTTGGAAATTGACAAATTTGAGGTGAAAATTAGAACTTTTTAAATGGGCTAATATTTGACGTGTATGTTGGCAATGACTAAAAATTGAGGTTTCACCATGTTAAGCCCTTCAAATAATAGGTACATGAAGTTAGATAATATTTCTTCACATGATAAAACAATATCGAGTTAATATGATTTTTAAATTCATAATCCAATTATTTCGGGAGGTCATTATGATGAAACTTAGCTTTTAAGTTATTTCCAACATGCATGTCAAATACTAATCGATTTGAAAATTTGAAATTTTCATGTCAAAATGGTTCATTTCCATAGGTGTTCCCTTTGGAAATTGACAAATTTGAGGTGAAAATTAGAACTTTTTAAATGGGCTAATATTTGACGTGTATGTTGGCAATGACTAAAAATTGAGGTTTCACCATGTTAAGCCCTTCAAATAATAGGTACATGAAATTAGATAATATTTCTTCACATGATAAAACAATATCGAGTTAATATGATTTTTAAATTCATAATCCAATTATTTCGGGAGGTCATTATGATGAAACTTAGCTTTTAAGTTATTTCCAACATGCATGTGCAATACTGATCGATTTGAAAATTTGCAATTTTCATGTCAAAATGGTTCATTTCCATAGCGTGTTCCCTTTGGAAATTGACATATTTGAGGTGAAAATTAGAACTTTTTAAATGGGCTAATATTTGACGTGTATGTTGGCAATGACTAAAAATTGAGGTTTCACCATGTTAAGCCCTTCAAATAATAGGTACATGAAGTTAGATAATATTTCTTCACATGATAAAACAATATCGAGTTAATATGATTTTTAAATTCATAATCCAATTATTTCGGGGGGTCATTATGATGAAACTTAGCTTTTAAGTTATTTCCAACATGCATGTGAAATACTAATCGATTTGAAAATTTGAAATTTTCATGTCAAAATGGTTCATTTCCATAGGTGTTCCCTTTGGAAATTGACAAATTTGAGGTGAAAATTAGAACTTTTTAAATGGGCTAATATTTGACGTGTATGTTGGCAATGACTAAAAATTGAGGTTTCACCATGTTAAGCCCTTCAAATAATAGGTACATGAAGTTAGATAATATTTCTTCACATGATAAAACAATATCGAGTTAATATGATTTTTAAATTCATAATCCAATTATTTCAGGGGTCATTATGATGAAACTTAGCTTCTAAGTTATTTCCAACATGCATGTCAAATACTCGATCGATTTGAAAATTTGCAATTTTCATGTCAAAATGGTTCATTTCCATACGTGTTCCCTTTGGAAATTGACAAATTTGAGGTGAAAATTAGAACTTTTTAAATGGGCTAATATTTGACGTGTATGTTGGCAATGACTAAAAATTGAGGTTTCACCATGTTAAGCCCTTCAAATAATAGGTACATGAAGTTAGATAATATTTCTTCACATGATAAAACAATATCGAGTTAATATGATTTTTAAATTCATAATCCAATTATTTCAGAGGTCATTATGATGAAACTTAGCTTTTAAGTTATTTCCAACATGCATGTCAAATACTGATCGATTTGAAAATTTGCAATTTTCATGTCAAAATGGTTCATTTCCATACGTGTTCCCTTTGGAAATTGACATATTTGAGGTGAAAATTAGAACTTTTTAAATGGGCTAATATTTGACGTGTATGTTGGCAATGACTAAAAATTGAGGTTTCACCATGTTAAGCCCTTCAAATAATAGGTACATGAAGTTAGATAATATTTCTTCACATGATAAAACAATATCGAGTTAATATGATTTTTAAATTCATAATCCAATTATTTCAGGAGGTCATTATGATGAAACTTAGCTTTTAAGTTATTTCCAACATGCATGTGAAATACTAATCGATTTGAAAATTTGAAATTTTCATGTCAAAATGGTTCATTTCCATAGGTGTTCCCTTTGGAAATTGACAAATTTGAGGTGAAAATTAGAACTTTTTAAATGGGCTAATATTTGACGTGTATGTTGGCAATGACTAAAAATTGAGGTTTCACCATGTTAAGCCCTTCAAATAATAGGTACATGAAGTTAGATAATATTTCTTCACATGATAAAACAATATCGAGTTAATATGATTTTTAAATTCATAATCCAATTATTTCGGGAGGTCATTATGATGAAACTTAGCTTCTAAGTTATTTCCAACATGCATGTGAAATACTGATCGATTTGAAAATTTGCAATTTTCATGTCAAAATGGTTCATTTCCATACGTGTTCCCTTTGGAAATTGACAAATTTGAGGTGAAAATTAGAACTTTTTAAATGGGCTAATATTTGACGTGTATGTTGGCAATGACTAAAAATTGAGGTTTCACCATGTTAAGCCCTTCAAATAATAGGTACATGAAGTTAGATAATATTTCTTCACATGATAAAACAATATCGAGTTAATATGATTTTTAAATTCATAATCCAATTATTTCGGGAGGTCATTATGATGAAACTTAGCTTTTAAGTTATTTCCAACATGCATGTGAAATACTGATCGATTTGAAAATTTGAAATTTTCATGTCAAAATGGTTCATTTCCATAGGTGTTCCCTTTGGAAATTGACAAATTTGAGGTGAAAATTAGAACTTTTTAAATGGGCTAATATTTGACGTGTATGTTGGCAATGACTAAAAATTGAGGTTTCACCATGTTAAGCCCTTCAAATAATAGGTACATGAAGTTAGATAATATTTCTTCACATGATAAAACAATATCGAGTTAATATGATTTTTAAATTCATAATCCAATTATTTCAGGGGTCATTATGATGAAACTTAGCTTTTAAGTTATTTCCAACATGCATGTCAAATACTAATCGATTTGAAAATTTGAAATTTTCATGTCAAAATGGTTCATTTCCATAGGTGTTCCCTTTGGAAATTGACAAATTTGAGGTGAAAATTAGAAGTTTTTAAATGGGCTAATATTTGACGTGTATGTTGGCAATGACTAAAAATTGAGGTTTCACCATGTTAAGCCCTTCAAATAATAGGTACATGAAGTTAGATAATATTTCTTCACATGATAAAACAATATCGAGTTAATATGATTTTTAAATTCATAATCCAATTATTTCGGGAGGTCATTATGATGAAACTTAGCCTCTAAGTTATTTCCAACATGCATGTCAAGTACTGATCGATTTGAAAATTTGCAATTTTCATGTCAAAATGGTTCATTTCCATACGTGTTCCCTTTGGAAATTGACAAATTTGAGGTGAAAATTAGAACTTTTTAAATGGGCTAATATTTGACGTGTATGTTGGCAATGACTAAAAATTGAGGTTTCACCATGTTAAGCCCTTCAAATAATAGGTACATGAAGTTAGATAATATTTCTTCACATGATAAAACAATATCGAGTTAATATGATTTTTAAATTCATAATCCAATTATTTCAGGAGGTCATTATGATGAAACTTAGCTTTTAAGTTATTTCCAACATGCATGTCAAATACTAATCGATTTGAAAATTTGAAATTTTCATGTCAAAATGGTTCATTTCCATACGTGTTCCCTTTGGAAATTGACAAATTTGAGGTGAAAATTAGAACTTTTTAAATGGGCTAATATTTGACGTGTATGTTGGCAATGACTAAAAATTGAGGTTTCACCATGTTAAGCCCTTCAAATAATAGGTACATGAAGTTAGATAATATTTCTTCACATGATAAAACAATATCGAGTTAATATGATTTTTAAATTCATAATCCAATTATTTCAGGAGGTCATTATGATGAAACTTAGCTTTTAAGTTATTTCCAACATGCATGTGAAATACTGATCGATTTGAAAATTTGAAATTTTCATGTCAAAATGGTTCATTTCCATACGTGTTCCCTTTGGAAATTGACAAATTTGAGGTGAAAATTAGAACTTTTTAAATGGGCTAATATTTGACGTGTATGTTGGCAATGACTAAAAATTGAGGTTTCACCATGTTAAGCCCTTCAAATAATAGGTACATGAAGTTAGATAATATTTCTTCACATGATAAAACAATATCGAGTTAATATGATTTTTAAATTCATAATCCAATTATTTCGGGAGGTCATTATGATGAAACTTAGCTTTTAAGTTATTTCCAACATGCATGTGAAATACTAATCGATTTGAAAATTTGAAATTTTCATGTCAAAATGGTTCATTTCCATAGGTGTTCCCTTTGGAAATTGACAAATTTGAGGTGAAAATTAGAACTTTTTAAATGGGCTAATATTTGACGTGTATGTTGGCAATGACTAAAAATTGAGGTTTCACCATGTTAAGCCCTTCAAATAATAGGTACATGAAGTTAGATAATATTTCTTCACATGATAAAACAATATCGAGTTAATATGATTTTTAAATTCATAATCCAATTATTTCAAGGGGTCATTATGATGAAACTTAGCTTTTAAGTTATTTCCAACATGCATGTCAAGTACTGATCGATTTGAAAATTTGAAATTTTCATGTCAAAATGGTTCATTTCCATAGGTGTTCCCTTTGGAAATTGACAAATTTGAGGTGAAAATTAGAACTTTTTAAATGGGCTAATATTTGACGTGTATGTTGGCAATGACTAAAAATTGAGGTTTCACCATGTTAAGCCCTTCAAATAATAGGTACATGAAGTTAGATAATATTTCTTCACATGATAAAACAATATCGAGTTAATATGATTTTTAAATTCATAATCCAATTATTTCAGGAGGTCATTATGATGAAACTTAGCTTTTAAGTTATTTCCAACATGCATGTCAAATACTAATCGATTTGAAAATTTGAAATTTTCATGTCAAAATGGTTCATTTCCATACGTGTTCCCTTTGGAAATTGACAAATTTGAGGTGAAAATTAGAACTTTTTAAATGGGCTAATATTTGACGTGTATGTTGGCAATGACTAAAAATTGAGGTTTCACCATGTTAAGCCCTTCAAATAATAGGTACATGAAGTTAGATAATATTTCTTCACATGATAAAACAATATCGAGTTAATATGATTTTTAAATTCATAATCCAATTATTTCAGGAGGTCATTATGATGAAACTTAGCTTTTAAGTTATTTCCAACATGCATGTCAAATACTGATCGATTTGAAAATTTGCAATTTTCATGTCAAAATGGTTCATTTCCATACGTGTTCCCTTTGGAAATTGACAAATTTGAGGTGAAAATTAGAACTTTTTAAATGGGCTAATATTTGACGTGTATGTTGGCAATGACTAAAAATTGAGGTTTCACCATGTTAAGCCCTTCAAATAATAGGTACATGAAGTTAGATAATATTTCTTCACATGATAAAACAATATCGAGTTAATATGATTTTTAAATTCATAATCCAATTATTTCAGGGGGTCATTATGATGAAACTTAGCTTTTAAGTTATTTCCAACATGCATGTGAAATACTAATCGATTTGAAAATTTGAAATTTTCATGTCAAAATGGTTCATTTCCATACGTGTTCCCTTTGGAAATTGACAAATTTGAGGTGAAAATTAGAACTTTTTAAATGGGCTAATATTTGACGTGTATGTTGGCAATGACTAAAAATTGAGGTTTCACCATGTTAAGCCCTTCAAATAATAGGTACATGAAGTTAGATAATATTTCTTCACATGATAAAACAATATCGAGTTAATATGATTTTTAAATTCATAATCCAATTATTTCGGGAGGTCATTATGATGAAACTTAGCTTTTAAGTTATTTCCAACATGCATGTCGAATACTTGATCGATTTGAAAATTTGCAATTTTCATGTCAAAATGGTTCATTTCCATACGTGTTCCCTTTGGAAATTGACAAATTTGAGGTGAAAATTAGAACTTTTTAAATGGGCTAATATTTGACGTGTATGTTGGCAATGACTAAAAATTGAGGTTTCACCATGTTAAGCCCTTCAAATAATAGGTACATGAAGTTAGATAATATTTCTTCACATGATAAAACAATATCGAGTTAATATGATTTTTAAATTCATAATCCAATTATTTCAGGGGGTCATTATGATGAAACTTAGCTTTTAAGTTATTTCCAACATGCATGTGAAATACTAATCGATTTGAAAATTTGAAATTTTCATGTCAAAATGGTTCATTTCCATAGGTGTTCCCTTTGGAAATTGACAAATTTGAGGTGAAAATTAGAAGTTTTTAAATGGGCTAATATTTGACGTGTATGTTGGCAATGACTAAAAATTGAGGTTTCACCATGTTAAGCCCTTCAAATAATAGGTACATGAAGTTAGATAATATTTCTTCACATGATAAAACAATATCGAGTTAATATGATTTTTAAATTCATAATCCAATTATTTCGGGGAGGTCATTATGATGAAACTTAGCCTCTAAGTTATTTCCAACATGCATGTCAAATACTCGATCGATTTGAAAATTTGCAATTTTCATGTCAAAATGGTTCATTTCCATACGTGTTCCCTTTGGAAATTGACATATTTGAGGTGAAAATTAGAACTTTTTAAATGGGCTAATATTTGACGTGTATGTTGGCAATGACTAAAAATTGAGGTTTCACCATGTTAAGCCCTTCAAATAATAGGTACATGAAGTTAGATAATATTTCTTCACATGATAAAACAATATCGAGTTAATATGATTTTTAAATTCATAATCCAATTATTTCGGGAGGTCATTATGATGAAACTTAGCTTTTAAGTTATTTCCAACATGCATGTGAAATACTAATCGATTTGAAAATTTGAAATTTTCATGTCAAAATGGTTCATTTCCATAGGTGTTCCCTTTGGAAATTGACAAATTTGAGGTGAAAATTAGAAGTTTTTAAATGGGCTAATATTTGACGTGTATGTTGGCAATGACTAAAAATTGAGGTTTCACCATGTTAAGCCCTTCAAATAATAGGTACATGAAGTTAGATAATATTTCTTCACATGATAAAACAATATCGAGTTAATATGATTTTTAAATTCATAATCCAATTATTTCGGGGGGTCATTATGATGAAACTTAGCTTTTAAGTTATTTCCAACATGCATGTCAAATCTGATCGATTTGAAAATTTGCAATTTTCATGTCAAAATGGTTCATTTCCATACGTGTTCCCTTTGGAAATTGACAAATTTGAGGTGAAAATTAGAACTTTTTAAATGGGCTAATATTTGACGTGTATGTTGGCAATGACTAAAAATTGAGGTTTCACCATGTTAAGCCCTTCAAATAATAGGTACATGAAGTTAGATAATATTTCTTCACATGATAAAACAATATCGAGTTAATATGATTTTTAAATTCATAATCCAATTATTTCGGGAGGTCATTATGATGAAACTTAGCTTTTAAGTTATTTCCAACATGCATGTCAAATACTAATCGATTTGAAAATTTGAAATTTTCATGTCAAAATGGTTCATTTCCATAGGTGTTCCCTTTGGAAATTGACAAATTTGAGGTGAAAATTAGAAGTTTTTAAATGGGCTAATATTTGACGTGTATGTTGGCAATGCCTAAAAATTGAGGTTTCACCATGTTAAGCCCTTCAAATAATAGGTACATGAAGTTGGATAATATTTCTTCACATGATAAAACAATATCGAGTTAATATGATTTTTAAATTCATGATCCAATTATTTCAAGGGGTCATTATGATGAAACTTAGCCTCTAAGTTATTTCAAATATGCATGTCAAATACTGATCGATTTGAAAATTTGCAATTTTCATGTCAAAATGGTTCATTTCCATACGTGTTCCCTTTGGAAATTGACAAATTTGAGGTGAAAATTAGAACTTTTTAAATGGGCTAATATTTGACGTGTATGTTGGCAATGACTAAAAATTGAGGTTTCACCATGTTAAGCCCTTCAAATAATAGGTACATGAAGTTAGATAATATTTCTTCACATGATAAAACAATATCGAGTTAATATGATTTTTAAATTCATAATCCAATTATTTCGGGAGGTCATTATGATGAAACTTAGCTTTTAAGTTATTTCCAACATGCATGTCAAATACTGATCGATTTGAAAATTTGCAATTTTCATGTCAAAATGGTTCATTTCCATACGTGTTCCCTTTGGAAATTGACAAATTTGAGGTGAAAATTAGAACTTTTTAAATGGGCTAATATTTGACGTGTATGTTGGCAATGACTAAAAATTGAGGTTTCACCATGTTAAGCCCTTCAAATAATAGGTACATGAAGTTAGATAATATTTCTTCACATGATAAAACTATATCGAGTTAATATGATTTTAAAATTCATAATCAAATTATTTCAGGGGGTCATTATGATGAAACTTAGCTTTTAAGTTATTTCCAACATGCATGTCAAGTACTGATCGATTTGAAAATTTGAAATTTTCATGTCAAAATGGTTCATTTCCATAGCTGTTCCCTTTGGAAATTGACAAATTTGAGGTGAAAATTAGAAGTTTTTAAATGGGCTAATATTTGACGTGTATGTTGGCAATGACTAAAAATTGAGGTTTCACCATGTTAAGCCCTTCAAATAATAGGTACATGAAGTTAGATAATATTTCTTCACATGATAAAACAATATCGAGTTAATATGATTTTTAAATTCATAATCCAATTATTTCGGGAGGTCATTATGATGAAACGTAGCTTCTAAGTTATTTCCAACATGCATGTCAAGTACTGATCGATTTGAAAATTTGCAATTTTCATGTCAAAATGGTTCATTTCCATACGTGATCCCTTTGGAAATTGACATATTTGAGGTGAAAAGTGGAACTTTTTAAATGGGCTAATATTTGACGTGTATGTTGGCAATGACTAAAAATTGAGGTTTCACCATGTTAAGCCCTTCAAATAATAAGTACATGAAGTTAGATAATATTTCTTCACATGATAAAACAATATCGAGTTAATAAGATTTTTAAATTCATAATCCAATTATTTCAGGGGGTCATTATGATGAAACTTAGCTTTTAAGTTATTTCCAACATGCATGTGAAATACTAATCGATTTGAAAATTTGAAATTTTCATGTCAAAATGGTTCATTTCCATAGGTGTTCCCATTGGAAATTGACAAATTTGAGGTGAAAATTAGAAGTTTTTAAATGGGCTAATATTTGACGTGTATGTTGGCAATGACTAAAAATTGAGGTTTCACCATGTTAAGCCCTTCAAATAATAGGTACATGAAGTTAGATAATATTTCTTCACATGATAAAACAATATCGAGTTAATATGATTTTTAAATTCATAATCCAATTATTTCAAGAGGTCATTATGATGAAACTTAGCCTCTAAGTTATTTCCAATATGCATGTCAAATCTTGATCGATTTGAAAATTTGCAATTTTCATGTCAAAATGGTTCATTTCCATAGGTGTTCCCTTTGGAAATTGACAAATTTGAGGTGAAAATTAGAACTTTTTAAATGGGCTAATATTTGACGTGTATGTTGGCAATGAGTAAAAATTGAGGTTTCACCATGTTAAGCCCTTCAAATAATAGGTACATGAAGTTAGATAATATTTCTTCACATGATAAAACAATATCGAGTTAATATGATTTTTAAATTCATAATCCAATTATTTCGGGAGGTCATTATGATGAAACTTAGCCTCTAAGTTATTTCCAACATGCATGTCAAATACTAATCGATTTGAAAATTTGCAATTTTCATGTCAAAATGGTTCATTTCCATACGTGTTCCCTTTGGAAATTGACAAATTTGAGGTGAAAATTAGAACTTTTTAAATGGGCTAATATTTGACGTGTATGTTGGCAATGAGTAAAAATTGAGGTTTCACCATGTTAAGCCCTTCAAATAATAGGTACATGAAGTTAGATAATATTTCTTCACATGATAAAACAATATCGAGTTAATATGATATTTAAATTCATAATCCAATTATTTCGGGGGGTCATTATGATGAAAGTTAGCTTTTAAGTTATTTCCAACATGCATGTCAAATACTAATCGATTTGAAAATTTGCAATTTTCATGACAAAATGGTTCATTTCCATTGGTGTTCCCTTTGGAAATTGACAATTTGAGGTGAAAATTAGACGTTTTTAAATGGGCTAATATTTGACGTGTATGTTGGCAACGAATAAAAATTGAGGTTTCACCATGTTAAGCCCTTCAAGTAATAGGTACATGAAGTTAGATAATATTTCTTCACAGGATAAAACAATATCAAGTTAATATGATTTTTAAATTCATAATCCAATTATTTCGGAGGTCATTATGATGAAACTTAGCTTTAAGTTATTTCCAACATGTATGTCAAATACTAATCGATTTCAAAGTTTGCAATTTTCATGTCAAAATGGTTCATTTCCATTGGTGTTCCCTTTGGAAATTGACAATTTGAGGTGAAAATTAGACGTTTTTAAATGGGCTAATATTTGACGTGTATGTTGGCAACGAATAAAAATTGAGGTTTCACCATGTTAAGCCCTTCAAGTAATAGGTACATGAAGTTAGATAATATTTCTTCACATGATAAAACAATATCGAGTTAATATGATATTTAAATTCATAATCAAATTATTTCAGGGGGTCATTATGATGAAACTTAGCTTTTAAGTTATTTCCAACATGCATGTCAAATACTAATAGATTTGAAAGTTTGCAATTTTCATGTCAAAATGGTTCATTTCTATAGGTGTTCCCTTTGGAAATTGACGAATTTGAGGTGAAAATTAGAAGTTTTTAAATGGCCTAATATTTGATGTGTATGTTGGCAATGGGTAAAAGTTGAGGTTTTACCATGTTAAGCCTTTCAAATAATAGGTACATGAAGATAGATAATATTTCTTCACATGATAAAACAATATCGAGTTAATAATTTACATTCATCATCAAATTATTTCAGGGGGTCATTATGATGAAACTTAGCTTTTAAGTTATTTCCAACAAGCATGTCAAATACTAATAGATTTGAAAATTTTCAATTTTCATGTCAAAATGGTTCATTTCCATAGGTGTTCCCTTTGGAAATTGACGAATTTGAGGTGAAAATTAGAAGTTTTTAAATGGCCTAATATTTGACGTGTATGTTGGCAATGGCTAAAAATTGAGGTTTCACCATATTAAGCCCTTCAAATAATACGTACATGAAGTTAGATAATGTTTCTTCAAATGATAAAACAATATCAATTTAATATGATTTATAAATTCACAATCCAATTATTTCAGGGGGTCATTATGATGAAACTTAGTCTCTAAGTTATTACCAACATGCATGTCAAATACTAATCGATTTCAACGTTTGCAATTTTCATGTCAAAATGGATCATTTTCATAGGTGTTCCCTTTGTAAATTGACAAATTTGAGGTGAAAATTAGATGTTTTTAAATGGCCTAATATTTGACGTGTATGTTGGCAAAGGCTAAAAATTGAGGTTTCACCATGTTAAGCCCTTCAAGTAATAGGTACATGAAGTTAGATAATATTTCTTGACATGATAAAACAATTTCGAGTTTAACATTCATAATCAAATTATTTCAGGGGGTCATTATGATGAAAGTTGGCTTTTAAGTTATTTCCAACATGCATGTCAAATACTAATAGATTTGAAAATTTTCAATTTTCATTTCAAAATGGTTCATTTCCATAGGTGTTCCCTTTGTAAATTGACGAATTTGAGGTGAAAATTAGAAGTTTTTAAATGGGCTAATAATTGACGTGTATCTTGGCAATGGCTAAAAATTGAGGTTTCACCATGTTAAGCCCTTCAAATAATACGTACATGAAGTTAGATCATATTTCTTCACGTGATAAAACAATATCAATTTAATATGATTTTTAAATTCATAATCCAATTATTTCAGGGGGTCATTATGATGAAACTTAGTCTCTAAGTTATTACCAACATGCATGTCAAATTCTAATCGATTTGAAAGTTTGCAATTTACATGTCAAAATGGTACATTTCCATAGGTGTTCCCTTTGTAAATTGACAAATTTGAGGTGAAAATTAGATGTTTTTAAATGGCCTAATATTTGACGTGTATGTTGGCAATGGCTAAAAATTGAGGTTTCACCATGTTAAGCCCTTCAAGTAATAGGTACATGAAGTTAGATATTATTTCTTGACATGATAAAACAATTTCGAGTTTAACATTCATAATCAAATTATTTCAGGGGTCATTATGATGAAACTTAGCTTTTAAGTTATTTCCAACATGCATGTCAAATACTAATAGATTTGAAAATTTGCAATTTTCATGTCAAAATGGTTCATTTCTATAGGTGTTCCCTTTGGAAATTGACGAATTTGAGGTGAGAATTAGAAGTTTTTTAAATGGCCTAATATTTGACGTGTATGTTGGCAATGGCTAAAAATTGAGGTTTCACCATGTTAAGCCCTTCAAGTAATAGGTACATGAAGTTAGATAATATTTCTTGACATGATAAAACAATTTCGAGGTTAACATTCATAATCAAATTATTTCAGGGGGTCATTATAATGAAATTTAGCTTTTAAGTTATTTCCAACATGCATGTTAAATACTAATAGATTTGAAAATTTTCAATTTTCATGTCAAAATGGTTCATTTCTATAGGTGTTCCCTTTGGAAATTGACGAATTTGAGGTGAAAATTAGAAGTTTTTAAATGGGCTAATATTTGACGTGTATTTTGGCAATGGCTAAAAATTGAGGTTTCACCATGTTAAACCCTTGAAATAATACGTACATGAAGTTAGATAATATTTCTTCACATGATAAAACAATATCAATTTAATATGATTTTTAAATTCATAATCCAATTATTTCAAGGGGGTCATTATGATGAAACTTAGTCTCTAAGTTATTACCAACATGCATGTCAAATACTAATCGATTTCAAAGTTTGCAATTTTCATGTCAAAATGGTTCATTTCCATAGGTGTTCCCTTTGGAAATTCACAAATTTGAGGTGAAAATTAGATGTATTTAAATGGCCTGATATTTGACGTGTATGTTGGCAATGGCTAAAAATTGAGGTTTCACCATGTTAAGCCCTTCAAGTAATAGGTACATGAAGTTAGATAATATTTCTTGACATGATAAAACAATTTCGAGTTTAACATTCATAATCAAATTATTTCAGGGGGTCATTATAATGAAATTTAGCTTTTAAGTTATTTCCAACTTGCATGTCAAATACTAATAGATTTGAAAATTTTCAATTTTCATTTCAAAATGGTTCATTTCCATAGGTGTTCCCTTTGTAAATTGACGAATTTGAGGTGAAAATTAGAAGTTTTTAAATGGGCTAATAATTGACGTGTATCTTGGCAATGGCTAAAAATTGAGGTTTCACCATGTTAAGCCCTTCAAATAATACGTACATGAAGTTAGATCATATTTCTTCACGTGATAAAACAATATCAATTTAATATGATTTTTAAATTCATAATCCAATTATTTCAGGGGGTCATTATGATGAAACTTAGTCTCTAAGTTATTACCAACATGCATGTCAAATTCTAATCGATTTGAAAGTTTTCAATTTTCATTTCAAAATGGTACATTTCCATAGGTGTTCCCTTTGTAAATTGACAAATTTGAGGTGAAAATTAGATGTTTTTAAATGGCCTAATATTTGACGTGTATGTTGGCAATGGCTAAAAATTGAGGTTTCACCATGTTAAGCCCTTCAAGTAATAGGTACATGAAGTTAGATATTATTTCTTGACATGATAAAACAATTTCGAGTTTAACATTCATAATCAAATTATTTCAGGGGGTCATTATGATGAAACTTAGCTCTTAAGTTATTTCCAACATGCATGTCAAATACTAATAGATTTGAAAATTTGCAATTTTCATGTCAAAATGGTTCATTTCTATAGGTGTTCCCTTTGGAAATTGACGAATTTGAGGTGAGAATTAGAAGTTTTTTAAATGGCCTAATATTTGACGTGTATGTTGGCAATGGCTAAAAATTGAGGTTTCACCATGTTAAGCCCTTCAAGTAATAGATACATGAAGTTAGATAATATTTCTTGACATGATAAAACAATTTCGAGGTTAACATTCATAATCAAATTATTTCAGGGGGTCATTATAATGAAATTTAGCTTTTAAGTTATTTCCAACATGCATGTTAAATACTAATAGATTTGAAAATTTTCAATTTTCATGTCAAAATGGTTCATTTCCATAGGTGTTCCCTTTGTAAATTGACGAATTTGAGGTGAAAATTAGAAGTTTTTAAATGGGCTAATATTTGACGTGTATGTTGGCAATGGCTAAAAATTGAGGTTTCACCATGTTAAGCCCTTCAAATAATACGTACATGAAGTTAGATCATATTTCTTCACGTGATAAAACAATATCAATTTATTATGATTTTTAAATTCATAATCCAATCATTTCAGGGGGTCATTATGATGAAACTTAGTCTCTAAGTTATTACCAACATGCATGTCAAATACTAATCGATTTGAAAGTTTGCAATTTTCATGTCAAAATGGTTCATTTCCATAGGTGTTCCCTTTTTAAATTGACAAATTTGAGGTGAAAATTAGATGTTTTTAAATGGCCTAATATTTGACGTGTATGTTGGCAATGGCTAAAAATTGAGGTTTCACCATGTTAAGCCCTTCAAGTAATAGGTACATGAAGTTAGATATTATTTCTTGACATGATAAAATAATTTCGCGTTTAACATTCATAATCAAATTATTTCAGGGGGTCATTATGATGAAACTTAGCTTTTAAGTTATTTCCAACATGCATGTCAAATACTAATAGATTTGAAAATTTGCAATTTTCATGTCAAAATGGTTCATTTCCATAGGTGTTCCCTTTGGAAATTGACAAATTTGAGGTGAAAATTAGATGTTTTTAAATGGCCTAATATTTGACGTGTATGTTGGCAATGGCTAAAAATTGAGGTTTCACCATGTTAAGCCCTTCAAGTAATAGGTACATGAAGTTAGATAATATTTCTTGACATGATAAAACAATTTCGAGTTTAACATTCATAATCAAATTATTTCAAGTGGCAAATGAAGTTAAAAATATTTCTTAACACGCTAAAATAATATCTAGTAAAAATTATTTTTAAATCAGTTTGACCATTATTTATAGGGGTTACCATAATGAAACTTAACTTTTTCGCCATTTCCAACAAGCATGCCAAATATTAGCCAATTGGAAAATTTTCAAAGTTTATGTCAAAATGCTTCATTTCCATAGGTTAACCACTTTGGAAATCGACAAATTTTGAGTTGAAAATTGAAAGTTTTTAAAAAGGCTTATATTTGACATATATGTTGGGAATTGTTAACAATTGAGGTTTCACCATGTTAAACCCTTCAAACAATATGCAAATGAAGTTAAAATTTTTTCGTAACACACTAACACAATATCTAGTAAAATTGATTTTTAAATCCCATTGACCATAATTTACAGTGGTTACCATGATGAAACTTAACTTTTAGCCATTTCCTACACGCATGTAAAATATTAGCCAATTGGAAAATTTTCAAATTTTTATGTCAAAACGCATCATTTCAATAGGTGTTACTTTGGAAATCGACATATTTTGAGGTGAAAATTGAAAGTTTTTCAAAAGGCTAATATTTGACGTGTATGTTGGGAATGGTTAACAAATGAAGTTTCACCATGTTAAGCCTTTCAAATAATAGGCAAATGAAATTAAAAATATTTCTTAAGACTCTAAACCAATCTCGACTAAAATAAATTTTTATATCCATATGACCTTTATCTACGTGTGATACCAAGATGAAACTTGACGTTTTAGCCATTTCAAACATGCTTTTTAAATATTAGCCGATTGGACAAAAATTAAATTTTTATATCAAAATGGCTTTTTTCCATAAGTCTTTCCTTTGGAAATCGATAAATTTTGAGGTGAAAATTCAAATTTTTTAAAAAGGCTAATATTAGACGTGTATGTTGGGAATGGCTAAAAGTTGAGGTTTCACCATGTTAAACCCTTCAAATAAGACGCAAATGAAGTTAAAAATATTTCGTAACACACTAAAACAATATCTAGTAAAATTGATTTTTAAATCCCATTGACCATTATTTACAGGGGTTACCATGATGAAACTTAACTTTTAGCCATTTGCAACACGCATGTAAAATATTAGCCAATTGGAAAATTTTCAAATTTTTTGTCAAAATGCATCACTTCAGCAGGTGTTACTTTGGAAATCGACAAATTTTGAGGTGAAAATTGATAGTTTTTCAAAAGGCTAATAGTTGACGTGTATGATGGGAATGGTTTACAAATGAAGTTTCACCATGTTAAGCCCTTCAAATAATAGGCAAATGAAATTAAAAATATTTCTTAAGACGCTAAAACAATATCGACTAAAATAAATTTTTGAATCCATTTGACCATTATCTACGTGTGATACCAGGATGAAACTTGATGTTTTAGCCATTTCCAACATGCTTTTCAAATATTAGCCGATTGGAAAAAATTTAAATTTTTATGTGAAAATGTGTTTTTTCCATAAGTCTTCCCTTTGGAATTCGATAAATTTTGAGGTGAAAATTCAAATTTTTTAAAAAGGCTAATATTAGACGTTTATGTTCGGAATGGCTAAAAGTTGAGGTTTCACCATGTTAAACCCTTCAAATAATACGCAAAGGAAGTTAAAAATATTTCGTAACACACTAAAACAATATCTAGTAAAATTGATTTTTAAATCCCATTGACCATTATTTACAAAGGTGACCATGATGAAACTTAACTTTTAGCCATTTGCAACACACATGTAAAATATTAGCCAATTGGAAACTTTTCAAATTTTTATGACAAAACGCATCATTTCAGTAGGTGTTACTTCGGAAATCGACAAATTTTGAGGTGAAAATTGATAGTTTTTCAAAAGGCTAATATTTGACGTGTATGTTGGGAATGGTTAACAAATGAAGTTTCACCATGTTAAGCCCTTCAAATAATAGGCAAATGAAATTAAAAATATTTCTTAAGACGCTAAAACAATATCGACTAAAATAAATTTTTGAATCCATTTGACCATTATCTACGTGTGATACCAAGATGAAACTTGATGTTTTAGCCATTTCCAACATGCTTTTCAAATATTAGCCGATTGGAAAAAATTTAAATTTTTATGTGAAAATGTGTTTTTTCCATAAGTCTTCCCTTTGGAATTCGATAAATTTTGAGGTGAAAATTCAAATTTTTAAAAAAGGCTAATATTAGACGTTTATGTTCGGAATGGCTAAAAGTTGAGGTTTCACCATGTTAAACCCTTCAAATAATACGCAAAGGAAGTTAAAAATATTTTGTAACACACTAAAACAATATCTAGTAAAATTGATTTTTAAATCCCATTGACCATTATTTACAGGGGTGACCATGATGAAACTTAACTTTTAGCCATTTGCAACACGCATGTAAAATATTAGCCAATTGGAAACTTTTCAAATTTTTATGACAAAACGCATCATTTCAGTAGGTGTTACTTCGGAAATCGACAAATTTTGAGGTGAAAATTGATAGTTTTTCAAAAGGCTAATATTTGATGTGTATGTTGGGAATGGTTAACAAATGAAGTTTCACCATGTTAAGCCCTTGAAATAATAGGCAAATGAAATTAAAAATATTTCTTAAGACGCTAAAACAATATCGACTAAAATAAATGTTTAAATCCATTTGACCATTATGTACGGTTGATACCAAGATGAAACTTGATGTTTTCGCTATTTCCAACATGCTTTTCAAATATTAGCCGATTGGAAAAATTTTAAATTTTTAAGTCAAATTGGCTTTTTTCCATAAGTCTTCCCTTTTGAATTCGATAAATTTTGAAGTGAAAATTCAAATTTTTTAAAAAGGCTAATATTAGACGTGTATGTTGGTAATGGCTAAAAGTTAAGATTTCACCATGTTAAACCCTTCAAATAATATGCAAATGAAGTTAAAAATATTTCGTAACACACTAAAACAATATCTAGTAAAATTGATTTTTAAATCCCATTGACCATTATGTACGGGGTGACCATGATGAAACTTAACTTTTAGCCATTTGCAACACGCATGTAAAATATTAGCCAATTGGAAACTTTTCAAATTTTTATGACAAAACGCATCATTTCGGTAGGTGTTACTTCGGAAATCGACAAATTTTGAGGTGAAAATTGATAGTTTTTCAAAAGGCTAATATTTGATGTGTATGTTGGGAATGGTTAACAAATGAAGTTTCACCATGTTAAGCCCTTGAAATAATAGGCAAATGAAATTAAAAATATTTCTTAAGACGCTAAAACAATATCGACTAAAATAAATGTTTAAATCCATTTGACCATTATGTACGTGTGATACCAAGATGAAACTTGATGTTTTCGCTATTTCCGACATGCTTTTCAAATATTAGCCGATTGGAAAAATTTTAAATTTTTAAGTCAAATTGGCTTTTTTCCATAAGTCTTCCCTTTTGAATTCGATAAATTTTGAAGTGAAAATTCAAATTTTTTAAAAAGGCTAATATTAGACGTGTATGTTGGTAATGGCTAAAAGTTAAGATTTCACCATGTTAAACCCTTCAAATAATATGCAAATGAAGTTAAAAATATGTCGTAACACACTAAAACAATATCTAGTAAAATTGATTTTTAAATCCCATTGACCATTATTGACAGGGGTTACCATGATGAAACTTAACTTTTAGCCATTTGCAACACGCATGTAAAATATTAGCCAATTGGAAACTTTTCAAATTTTTATGACAAAACGCATCATTTCGGTAGGTGTTACTTCGGAAATCGACAAATTTTGAGGTGAAAATTGATAGTTTTTCAAAAGGCTAATATTTGATGTGTATGTTGGGAATGGTTAACAAATGAAGTTTCACCATGTTAAGCCCTTGAAATAATAGGCAAATGAAATTAAAAATATTTCTTAAGACGCTAAAACAATATCGACTAAAATAAATGTTTAAATCCATTTGACCATTATGTACGTGTGATACCAAGATGAAACTTGATGTTTTCGCTATTTCCAACATGCTTTTCAAATATTAGCCGATTGGAAAAAATTTAAATTTTTAAGTCAAATTGGCTTTTTTCCATAAGTCGTCCCTTTTGAATTCGATAAATTTTGAAGTGAAAATTCAAATTTTTTAAAAAGGCTAATATTAGACGTGTATGTTGGTAATGGCTAAAAGTTAAGATTTCACCATGTTAAACCCTTCAAATAATATGCAAATGAAGTTAAAAATATTTCGTAACACACTAAAACAATATCTAGTAAAATTGATTTTTAAATCCCATTGACCATTATGTACGGGGGTGACCATGATGAAACTTAACTTTTAGCCATTTGCAACACGCATGTAAAATATTAGCCAATTGGAAACTTTTCAAATTTTTATGACAAAACGCATGATTTCAGTAGGTGTTACTTCGGAAATCGACAAATTTTGAGGTGAAAATTGATAGTTTTTCAAAAGGCTAATATTTGATGTGTATGTTGGGAATGGTTAACAAATGAAGTTTCACCATGTTAAGCCCTTGAAATAATAGGCAAATGAAATTAAAAATATTTCTTAAGACGCTAAAACAATATCGACTAAAATAAATGTTTAAATCCATTTGACCATTATGTACGTGTGATACCAAGATGAAACTTGATGTTTTCGCTATTTCCGACATGCTTTTCAAATATTAGCCGATTGGAAAAATTTTAAATTTTTAAGTCAAATTGGCTTTTTTCCATAAGTCTTCCCTTTTGAATTCGATAAATTTTGAAGTGAAAATTCAAATTTTTTAAAAAGGCTAATATTAGACGTGTATGTTGGTAATGGCTAAAAGTTAAGATTTCACCATGTTAAACCCTTCAAATAATATGCAAATGAAGTTAAAAATATGTCGTAACACACTAAAACAATATCTAGTAAAATTGATTTTTAAATCCCATTGACCATTATTGACGAGGGGTTACCATGATGAAACTTAACTTTTAGCCATTTGCAACACACATGTAAAATATTAGCGAATTGGAAAATTTTTAAATTTTTATGTCAAAATGCATCATTTCAATAGGTGTTACTTTGGAAATCGACAAATTTTGAGGTGAAAATTGAAAGTTTTTCAAAAGGCTAATATTTGACGTGTATGTTGGGAATGGTTAACAAATGAAGTTTCACCATGTTAAGCCCTTCAAATAATAGGCAAATGAAATTAAAAATATTTCTTACGACGATAAAACAATATCAACTAAAATAAATTTTTAAATCCATTTGACCAATATCTACGTGTGATACCAAGATGAAACTTGACGTTTTAGCCATTTCCAACATGCTTTTCAAATATTAGCCAATCGGAAAATTTTAAATTTTTATGTCAAAATGGCTTTTTCCATAAGTCTTCCCTTTGGAATTCGATAAATTTTGAGGTGAAAATTCAAATTTTTTAAAAAGGCTAATATTAGACGTTTATGTTCGGAAAGGCTAAAAGTTGAGGTTTCACCATGTTAAACCCTTCAAATAATACGCAAAGGAAGTTAAAAATATTTCGTAACACACTAAAACAATATCTAGTAAAATTGATTTTTAAATCCCATTGACCATTATTTACGGGGGTGACCATGATGAAACTTAACTTTTAGCCATTTGCAACACGCATGTAAAATATTAGCCAATTGGAAACTTTTCAAATTTTTATGACAAAACGCATCATTTCGGTAGGTGTTACTTCGGAAATCGACAAATTTTGAGGTGAAAATTGATAGTTTTTCAAAAGGCTAATATTTGATGTGTATGTTGGGAATGGTTAACAAATGAAGTTTCACCATGTTAAGCCCTTGAAATAATAGGCAAATGAAATTAAAAATATTTCTTAAGACGCTAAAACAATATCGACTAAAATAAATTTTTAAATCCATTTGACCATTATGTACGTGTGATACCAAGATGAAACTTGACGTTTTGGCTATTTCCAACATGCTTTTCAAATATTAGCCGATTGGAAAAATTTTAAATTTTTAAGTCAAATTGGCTTTTTTCCATAAGTCTTCCCTTTTGAATTCGATAAATTTTGAAGTGAAAATTCAAATTTTTTAAAAAGGCTAATATTAGACGTGTATGTTGGTAATGGCTAAAAGTTAAGATTTCACCATGTTAAACCCTTCAAATAATATGCAAATGAAGTTAAAAATATTTCGTAACACACTAAAACAATATCTAGTAAAATTGATTTTTAAATCCCATTGACCATTATTGACGGGGGTTACCATGATGAAACTTAACTTTTAGCCATTTGCAACACACATATAAAATATTAGCGAGTTGGAAAATTTTTAAATTTTTATGTCAAAATGCATCATTTCAATAGGTGTTACTTTGGAAATCGACAAATTTTGAGGTGAAAATTGAAAGTTTTTCAAAAGGCTAATATTTGACGTGTATGTTGGGAATGGTTAACAAATGAAGTTTCACCATGTTAAGCCCTTCAAATAATAGGCAAATGAAATTAAAAATATTTCTTACGACGATAAAACAATATCAACTAAAATAAATTTTTAAATCCATTTGACCAATATCTACGTGTGATACCAAGATGAAACTTGACGTTTTAGCCATTTCCAACATGCTTTTCAAATATTAGCCAATCGGAAAATTTTAAATTTTTATGTCAAAATGGCCTTTTCCATAAGTCTTCCCTTTGGAATTCGATAAATTTTGAGGTGAAAATTCAAATTTTTTAAAAAGGCTAATATTAGACGTTTATGTTGGGAATGGCTAAAAGTTGAGGTTTCACCATGTTAAACCCTTCAACTAATAAGCAAAGGAAGTTAAAAATATTTCGTAACACACTAAAACAATATCTAGTAAAATTGATTTTTAAATCCCATTGACCATTATTTACAGGGGTGACCATGATGAAACTTAATTTTTTAGCCATTTGCAACACGCATGTAAAATATTAGCCAATTGGAATGTTTTAAAATTTTTATGACAAAACGCATCATTTCAGTAGGTGTTACTTCGGAAATCGACAAATTTTGAGGTGAAAATTGATAGTTTTTCAAAAGGCTAATATTTGATGTGTATGTTGGGAATGGTTAACAAATGAAGTTTCACCATGTTAAGCCCTTGAAATAATAGGCAAATGAAATTAAAAATATTTCTTAAGACGCTAAAACAATATCGACTAAAATAAATTTTTAAATCCATTTGACCATTATGTACATGTGATACCAAGATGAAACTTGACGTTTTCGCTATTTCCAACATGCTTTTCAAATATTAGCCAATCGGAAAATTTTAAATTTTTATGTCAAAATGGCTTTTTCCATAAGTCTTCCCTTTGGAATTCGATAAATTTTGAGGTGAAAATTCAAATTTTTTAAAAAGGCTAATATTAGACGTTTATGTTCGGAATGGCTAAAAGTTGAGGTTTCACCATGTTAAACCCTTCAAATAATACGCAAAGGAAGTTAAAAATATTTCGTAACACACTAAAACAATATCTAGTAAAATTGATTTTTAAATCCCATTGACCATTATTTACAGGGGTGACCATGATGAAACTTAACTTTTAGCCATTTGCAACACGCATGTAAAATATTAGCCAATTGGAAAGTTTTCAAATTTTTATGACAAAACGCATCATTTCAGTAGGTGTTACTTTGGAAATCGACAAATTTTGAGGTGAAAATTGATAGTTTTTCAAAAGGCTAATATTTGATGTGTATGTTGGGAATGGTTAACAAATGAAGTTTCACCATGTTAAGCCCTTGAAATAATAGGCAAATGAAATTAAAAATATTTCTTAAGACGCTAAAACAATATCGACTAAAATAAATTTTTAAATCCATTTGACCATTATGTACGTGTGATACCAAGATGAAACTTGACGTTTTCGCTATTTCCAACATGCTTTTCAAATATTAGCCGATTGGAAAAATTTTAAATTTTTAAGTCAAATTGGCTTTTTTCCATAAGTCTTCCCTTTTGAATTCGATAAATTTTGAAGTGAAAATTCAAATTTTTTAAAAAGGCTAATATTAGACGTGTATGTTCGTAATGGCTAAAAGTTAAGATTTCACCATGTTAAACCCTTCAAATAATATGCAAATGAAGTTAAAAATATTTCGTAACACACTAAAACAATATCTAGTAAAATTGATTTTTAAATCCCATTGACCATTATTGACAGGGGTTACCATGATGAAACTTAACTTTTAGCTATTTGCAACACACATGTAAAATATTAGCGAATTGGAAAATTTTTAAATTTTTATGTCAAAATGCATCATTTCAATAGGTGTTACTTTGGAAATCGACAAATTTTGAGGTGAAAATTGAAAGTTTTT
The DNA here is from genome assembly GCA_030674075.2 of Linum usitatissimum. Taxonomy (NCBI): domain Eukaryota; kingdom Viridiplantae; phylum Streptophyta; class Magnoliopsida; order Malpighiales; family Linaceae; genus Linum; species Linum usitatissimum. The sequence goes on from JAUJYP020000805.1 coordinate 98,911, forward strand.
CAAAAGGCTAATATTTGACGTGTATGTTGGGAATGGTTAACAAATGAAGTTTCACCATGTTAAGCCCTTCAAATAATAGGCAAATGAAATTAAAAATATTTCTTACGAAGATAAAACAATATCAACTAAAATAAATTTTTAAATCCATTTGACCAATATCTACGTGTGATACCAAGATGAAACTTGACGTTTTAGCCATTTCCAACATGCTTTTCAAATATTAGCCAATCGGAAAATTTTAAATTTTTATGTCAAAATGGCTTTTTCCATAAGTCTTCCCTTTGGAATTCGATAAATTTTGAGGTGAAAATTCAAATTTTTTAAAAAGGCTAATATTAGACGTTTATGTTCGGAATGGCTAAAAGTTGAGGTTTCACCATGTTAAACCCTTCAAATAATACGCAAAAAGAAGTTAAAAATATTTCGTAACACACTAAAACAATATATAGTAAAATTGATTTTTAAATCCCATTGACCATTATTTACGGGGGGTGACCATGATGAAACTTAACTTTTAGCCATTTGCAACACGCATGTAAAATATTAGCCAATTGGAAAGTTTTCAAATTTTTATGACAAAACGCATCATTTCAGTAGGTGTTACTTCGAAATCGACAAATTTTGAGGTGAAAATTGATAGTTTTTCAAAAGGCTAATATTTGATGTGTATGTTGGGAATGGTTAACAAATGAAGTTTCACCATGTTAAGCCCTTGAAATAATAGGCAAATGAAATTAAAAATATTTCTTAAGATGCTAAAACAATATCGACTAAAATAAATTTTTAAATCCATTTGACCATTATGTACGTGTGATACCAAGATGAAACTTGACGTTTTCGCTATTTCCAACATGCTTTTCAAATATTAGCCGATTGGAAAAATTTTAAATTTTTAAGTCAAATTGGCTTTTTTCCATAAGTCTTCCCTTTTGAATTCGATAAATTTTGAAGTGAAAATTCAAATTTTTTAAAAAGGCTAATATTAGACGTGTATGTTGGTAATGGCTAAAAGTTAAGATTTCTCCATGTTAAACCCTTCAAATAATATGCAAATGAAGTTAAAAATATTTCGTAACACACTAAAACAATATCTAGTAAAATTGATTTTTAAATCCCATTGACCATTATTTACAGAGTGGTTACCATGATGAAACTTAACTTTTAGCCATTTGCAACACACATGTAAAATATTAGCCAAGCTTGGAAAATTTTTAAGTTTTTATGTCAAAATGCATCATTTCAATAGGTGTTACTTTGGAAATCGACAAATTTTGAGGTGAAAATTGAAAGTTTTTCAAAAGGCTAATATTTGACGTGTATGTTGGGAATGGTTAACAAATGAAGTTTCAACATATTAAGCCCTTCAAATAATAGGCAAATGAAATGGAAAATATTTCTTAAGACGTCAAAACAATATCGACTAAAACAAATTTTTAAATCCATTTGACCATTATCTACGTGTGATACCAAGATGAAACTTGATTTTTAGCCATTTCCAACATGCTTTTCAAATATTAGCCGATTGGAAAAATTTTAAATTTTTATGTCAAAATGGCTTTTTTCCATAAGTCTTCCCTTTTGAAATCGATAAATTTTGAGGTGAAAATTCAAATATTTTAAAAAGGCTAATATTAGACGTGTATGTTGGGAATGGCTAAAAGTTGAGGTTTCACCATGTTAAATCCTTCAAATAATATGCAAATAAAGTTAAAAATATTTCGTAACACACTAAAACAATATCTAGTAAAATTGATTTTTAAATCCCATTGACCATTATTTGCAGGGGGTTACCATGATGAAACTTAACTTTTAGCCATTTCCAACACGCATGTAAAATATTAGCCAATTGGAAAAAAATTTAAATTTTTATGTCAAAATGCATCATTTCAATAGGTGTTACTTTGGAAATCGACAAATTTTGAGGTTAAAATTGAAAGTTTTTCAAAAGGCTAATATTTGACGTGTATGTTGGGAATGGTTAACAAATGAAGTTTCACCATGTTAAGCCCTTTGAAATAATAGGCAAATGAAATTAAAAATATTTCTTAAGATGCTAAAACAATATCGACTAAAATAAATTTTTAAATCCATTTGACCATTATGTACGTGTGATACCAAGATGAAACTTGACGTTTTCGCTATTTCCAACATGCTTTTCAAATATTAGCCGATTGGAAAAATTTTAAATTTTTAAGTCAAATTGGCTTTTTTCCACAAGTCTTCCCTTTTGAATTCGATAAATTTTTAAGTGAAAATTCAAATTTTTTAAAAAGGCTAATATTAGACGTGTATGTTGGTAATGGCTAAAAGTTAAGATTTCACCATGTTAAACCCTTCAAATAATATGCAAATGAAGTTAAAAATATTTCGTAACACACTAAAACAATATCTAGTAAAATTGATTTTTAAATCCCATTGACCATTATTGACAGGGTTACCATGATGAAACTTAACTTTTAGCCATTTGCAACACACATGTAAAATATTAGCGAATTGGAAAAATTTTAAATGTTTATGTCAAAATGTATCATTTCAATAGGTGTTACTTTGGAAATCGACAAATTTTGAGGTGAAAATTGAAAGTTTTTCAAAAGGCTAATATTTGACATGTATGTTGGGAATGGTTAACAAATGAAGTTTCACCATGTTAAGCCCTTCAAATAATAGGCAAACGAAACTAAAAATATTTCTTACGACGATAAAACAATATCAACTAAAATAAATTTTTAAATCCATTTGACCAATATCTACGTGTGATACCAAGATGAAACTTGACGTTTTTAGCCATTTCCAACATGCTTTTCAAATATTAGCCAATCGGAAAATTTTAAATTTTTATGTCAAAATGGCTTTTTCCATAAGTCTTCCCTTTGGAATTCGATAAATTTTGAGGTGAAAATTCAAATTTTTTAAAAAGGCTAATATTAGACGTTTATGTTCGAATGGCTAAAAGTTGAGGTTTCACCATGTTAAACCCTTCAAATAATACGCAAAGGAAGTTAAAAATATTTCGTAACACACTAAAACAATATCTAGTAAAATTGATTTTTAAATCCCATTGACCATTATTTACGGGGGTGACCATGATGAAACTTTAACTTTTAGCCATTTGCAACACGCATGTAAAATATTAGCCAATTGGAAAGTTTTCAAATTTTTATGACAAAACGCATCATTTCAGTAGGTGTTACTTCGGAAATCGACAAATTTTGAGGTGAAAATTGATAGTTTTTCAAAAGGCTAATATTTGATGTGTATGTTGGGAATGGTTAACAAATGAAGTTTCACCATGTTAAGCCCTTGAAATAATAGGCAAATGAAATTAAAAATATTTCTTAAGACGCTAAAACAATATCGACTAAATTAAATTTTTAAATCCATTTGACCATTATGTACGTGTGATACCAAGATGAAACTTGACGTTTTCGCTATTTCCAACATGCTTTTCAAATATTAGCCGATTGGAAAAATTTTAAATTTTTAAGTCAAATTGGCTTTTTTCCATAAGTCTTCCCTTTTGAATTCGATAAATTTTGAAGTGAAAATTCAAATTTTTTAAAAAGGCTAACATTAGACGTGTATGTTCGTAATGGCTAAAAGTTAAGATTTCACCATGTTAAACCCTTCAAATAATATGCAAATGAAGTTAAAAATATTTCGTAACACACTAAAACAATATCTAGTAAAATTGATTTTTAAATCCATTTGACCATTATCTACGTGTGATACCAAGATGAAACTTCACGTTTTTAGCCATTTCCAACATGCTTTTCAAATATTAGCCGATTGGAAAATTTCGAAATTTTTATATCAAAATGGCCTTTTCCACAAGTCTTCCCTTTGGAAATCGATAAATTTTGAGGTGAAAAATTCAAATTTTTTAAAAAAGGCCGATATTAGACGTGTATGTTGGGAATGGCTAAAAGTCGAGTTTTCACCATGTTAAACCCTTCAAATAATACGCAAATGAAGTTAAAAATAGTTTTGTAACACACTAAAACAATATCTAGGAAAATTGATTTTTTTAAATCCCATTGACCATTATTTACAAAGTGGTTACCACGATGAAACTCAACTTTTAGACTATTTCCAACACGCATGTAAAATATTAGCCAATCTGGAAAAAATTTAAATTTTTATGTCAAAATGCATCATTTCAATTTGTGTTACTTTTGAAATCGACAAATTTTGAGGTTAAAATTCAAAGTTTTTCTTAAAAAGCTAATATTTGACTTGCATGTTTGGAATGGTTAACAAATGAAGTTTCACAATGTTAAGCCGTTCAAATAATAGGCAAATGAAATTAAAATATATTTCTTAAGACGCTAAAACAATATCGACTAAAATAAATTTTTAAATCCATTCGTCCATTATCTACGTGTGATCCCAAGATGAAACTTGACTTTTTAGCCATTTCCAACATGCATTTCAAATATTAGCCGATTGGAAAAAATTTTAAATTTTTATGTGAAAATGGCTTTTTTCCATAAGTCTTCCCTTTCAAGAAATCGATAAATTTTGAGGTGAAACTTCAAATTTTTAAAAAGGCTAATATTAGACGTTTATGTTTTTAATGGCTAAAAGCCGAGGTTTCACCACAGAAAAACCCTTCAAATAATACGCAAATGAAGCTTAAAAATATTTCGTATCATACTAAAACAATATCTAGTAAAATTGATTTTTAAATCCGATTGACCATTATTTACAAAATAAGCCATGATGAAACTCAACTTTTAGCCATTTCCAACACGCATGTAAAATATTAGCCAATTGGAAAATTTTCAAATTTTTATGTCAAAACGCATCATTTCAATAGGTGTTACTTTTGAAATCGGAAAATTTTGAGGTGAAAATTGAAAGTTTTTCAAAAGGCTAATATTTGACCTGTATGTTGGGAATGGTTAATAAATGAAGTTTCACCATGTTAAGCCCTTCAAATAATAGGCAAATGAAATTAAAAATATTTCTTAAGACGTCAAAACAATATCGACTAAAATAAATTTTTAAATCATTTGACCATTATCTACGTGTGATACCAAGATGAAACTTGACGTTTTAGCCATTTCCAACATGCATTTCAAATATTAGCCGATTGGAAAAAATTTAAATTTTTATGTGAAAATGGCTTTTTTCCATAAGTCTTCCCTTTGGAAATCGATAAATTTTGAGGTGAAAATTCAAATTTTTTAAAAAGGCTAATATTAGACGTTTATGTTGGGAATGGCTAAAAGTTAAGGTTTCACCATGTTAAACCCTTCAAATAATACGCAAATGAAGTTAAAAATATTTCGTAACACACTAAAACAATATCTAGTAAAATTGATTTTTAAATCCGATCAACCATTATTTACGAGGGGGTTACCATGATGAAACTTAACTTTTAGCCATTTCCAACACGCATGTAAAATATTAGCCAATTTTAAAATTTTCAAATTTTTATGTCAAAACGCATCATTCCAATAGGCGTTACTTTGGAAAGAGACAAATTTTGAGGTGAAAATTGAAAGTTTTTCAAAAGGCTAATATTTGACGTCTATGTTGAGAATGGTTAATCAAATGAAGTTTCACCATGTTAAGCCCATCAAATAATAGGCAAATGAAATTAAAAATATTTCTTAAGACGTCAAAACAATATCGACTAAAAAAATAAATTTTTAAATCATTTGACCATTATCTACGTGTGATAGGAAGATGAAACTTGACGTTTTAGCCATTTCCAACATGCATTTCAAATATTAGCCGATTGGAAAAAATTTAAATTTTTAGCGTGAAAATGGCTTTTTTCCATAAAATTTTCCTTTTGAAATAAATAAATTTTGAGGTGAAAATTCAAATTTTTTAAAAAGGCTAATATTAGACGTTTATATAAATGGCTCAAAGTTGCAGGGGTTTCACCATGTTAAACCCTTCAAATAATACGCAAGTTCTTAAGTTGAAAAATATTTCGTATCACACTAAAACAATATCTAGTAAAATTTATTTTTAAATCCCATCGACCATTATTTACAAGGGTTACCATGATGAAACTAAACTTTTAGCCATTTCCAACACGCATGTAAAATATTAGCCAATTGGAAAAAATTTAAAAATTTTTATGTCAAAATGCATCATTTCAATAGGTGTTACTTTGAAATCGACAAATTTTGAGGTGAAAATTGAATTTTTTTCAAAAGGCTAATATTTCACGCGTATGTTTGGAATGGTTAACAAATGAAGTTTCATTATGTTAAGCCCTTCATATAATGTGCAAATGAAATTAAATATATTTCTTAAGACGCTAAAACAATATCGACTAACATAAATTTTTAAATCCATTTGTCCATTATCTACGTGTGATCCCAAGATGAAACTTCTGACTTTTTAGCCATTTCTAACATGCATTTCAAATATTAGCCGATTGGAAAAATTTAAATTTTTATGTGAAAATGGCTTTTTCCATAAGTCTTCCCTTTGGAAATCGATAAATTTTGAGGTGAAACTTCAAATTTTTTAAAAAGGCTAATATTAGATGTTTATGTTGGGAATGGCTAAAAGTTGAGGTTTCACCATGTTAAACCCTTCAAATAATACGCAAATGAAGTTAAAAATATTTCGTATCATACTAAAACAATATCTAGTAAAATTGATTTTTAAATCCGATTGACCATTATTTACGTAGGTTACCATGATGAAAATCAACTTTTAGCCATTTTCAACACCTATGTAAAATATTAGCCAATTGGAAAATTTTCAAATTTTTATGTCAAAACGCATCATTTCATTGCTAGGTGTTACTTTTGTAATGGCTAAATTTTGAGGTGAAAATTGAAATGTTTTCAAAAAGTGCTAATATTTGACTTCAGAAGGTCGGGAATGGTTAACAAATGAAGTTTCACCATGTTAAGCCCTTGAAATAATAAAAAAATGAAATTAAAAATATTTCTTAAGACGTCAAAACAATATCGACTAAAACAAATTTTTAAAATCCATTTGTTCATTATCTACGTGTGATACCAAGATGAAACTTGATTTTTACCTATCTCTAACATGTTTTTCAAATATTAGCCGATTGAAAATTTTTAAATTTTTATGTCAAAATGGCGTTTTTCCATAAGTCTTCCTTTTGAAATCGATAAATTTTGAGGTGAAAATTCAAATATTTTAAAAAGGCTAATATTAGACGCAGATGGCTTCGTGGGAATGGCTAAAAGTCGAGGTTTCACCATGTTAAATCCTTCAAACAATATGCAAATAAAGTTAAAAATA
>JAUJYP020000806.1:0-105752 GCA_030674075.2 Linum usitatissimum
CTCCAAAGTGTTGAAATCAAAATACGAAAGAGCATGATGAAAAACGAGAAGAACTTGAGGGATATCGATTTTTTGGTACTAGTGTGAGAGATGACGTTGGCATCTTGTATCTCTCACACTAGTACCAAAAAATAGGTATCACACAAATTCTTCTTGGTTTTCATCATGCTCTGGCATATTTTGAGTACATTTTGGAGCTAGTTGGAACTTCACACGAAAGAGTCACGGGAAGTGCACAAAACCATCCAAAAACACTAGGTTCGAGGTTAGATCGAGAGAGAAAGAGAATACATTTTGAAATACCATAGCTATCTTCTTCTCAATTCATAATTGGTTTTGCGGAGTTGACCACAAAATATTTTAAGAAGTTTTAAGTTGAAGAAAGTGGTGTTCAACCATGTAATTTCATGATTGTTCCAAACCTATGGATTCAAACTACTCAGACGCTATAAAGGCCCATTCCATTGTCCGTACCGAAACTTCTGTTAACGTCCCCATCTCTTACGGTCGTCGTCTTCTTGGTATTAGAGATGACTTTGGCATCTTGTATCTGTCACACTAGTACCAATAAATAGGAATCCCTCAAGGTCTGCTTGTTTTTCATCATGCTCTGTCGTATTTTTATTTCGACACTTTGGAGCTAGTTGGAACTTCACACAAAAGAGTAACAGGGAGTGCACAAAACAATCCAAAAATACTAGGTTCAAAGTTAGATCGAGAGAGAAAGAGAATACATTCTGAATAAAGATAGCTATCTTCTTCTCAATTCATAATTGGTTTTGAGGGGTTGACCATAAAATATTATGAAAAGTTTTAAGTTGAAGAAGGCGGTGTTCAAACATGTAACTTCATGATGGTTCCAAACCTATGGAGTTCAAATACTCAGACTCTATATAAGCCCATTCCTTTGTCCGTACCAAATACTTAGGTAAAAGTCCCCATCTCTTCTCGTTGTCTTTTTCTTGGTATTAGAGATGACGTTGGCGTCTTGCATCTCTCACACTAGTACCAAACAATCGGTATCCCTCAAGTTCTTCTTTTATTTCATCATGCTCTGTCGTATTTTGATTTTGACACTTTGGAGCTAGTTGGAACTTCACACGAAAGAGTCGCGGGAAGTGCACAAAACCATCCCAAAATACTAGGTTCGAGGTTAGATCGAGAGAGAAAGAGAATACATTCTGAAATAAGATAGCTATCTTCTTCTTAATTCATAATTGGTTTTGAGGAGTTGACCATAAAATATTTTGAGAAGTTTTAAGTTGGAGAAGGCGGTGTTCAACCATGTAATTTTATGATGGTTCCAAACCTATGGATTCAAAATACTCAGACTCTACAAACGCCCGTTCCATTATCCTAACGGAAAACATCTGTTAACGTCCCCATCTCTTATGGTCGTCGTGTTCTTGGTATTAGAGATGACATTGGCGTCTTGTATCTCTCACACTAGTACCATAACATCGGTATCCCTCAAGTTCTTCTTGTTTTTTATCCTACTCTGTCGTATTTTTATTTCGACACTTTGGAGCTAGTTGGAACTTCACAGGAAAGCGTAACAGGGAGTGCACAAAACAATCCAAAAATACTAGGTTCGAGGTTAGATCGAGAGAGAAAGAGAATACATTCTGAATAAAGATAGCTATCTTCTTCTCAATTCATAATTCGTTTTGAGGGGTTGACCATAAAATATTATGAAAAGTTTTAAGTTGAAGAAGGCGGTGTTCAAACATGTAACTTCATGATGGTTCCAAACCTATGGAGTTCAAATACTCAGACTCTATATAAGCCCGTTCCTTTGTCCGTAAAAAATACTTAGGTAAAAGTCCCCATCTCTTCTCGTTGTCTTCTTCTTGGTATTAGAGATGACGTTGGCATCTTGTATCTCTCACACTAGTACCAAAAAATCGGTATCCCTCAAGTTCTTCTTTTATTTCATCTTGCTCTGTCGTATTTTGATTTTGACACTTTGGAGCTAGTTGGAACATCACACGAAAGAGTCACGGGAAGTGCACAAAACCATCCAAAAACACTAGGTTCGAGGTTAGATCGAGAGAGAAAGAGAATACATTTTGAAATAACATAGCTATCTTCTTCTCAATTAATAATTGGTTTTGCGGAGTTGACCAAAAAATATTTTGAGAAGTTTTAAGTTGGAGAAAGCGGTGTTCAACCATGTAATTTTATGATGGTTCCAAACCTATGGATTCAAAATACTCAGACTCTACAAACGCCCGTTCCATTATCCTAACGGAAAACATCTGTTAACGTCCCCATCTCTTATGGTCGTCGTGTTCTTGGTATTAGAGATGACATTGGCGTCTTGTATCTCTCACACTAGTACCATAACATCGGTATCCCTCAAGTTCTTCTTGTTTTTTATCCTACTCTGTCGTATTTTTATTTCGACACTTTGGAGCTAGTTGGAACTTCACAGGAAAGCGTAACGAGGAGTGCACAAAACAATCCAAAAATACTAGGTTCGAGGTTAGATCGAGAGAGAAAGAGAATACATTCTGAATAAAGATAGCTATCTTCTTCTCAATTCATAATTCGTTTTGAGGGGTTGACCATAAAATATTATGAAAAGTTTTAAGTTGAAGAAGGCGGTGTTCAAACATGTAACTTCATGATGGTTCCAAACCTATGGAGTTCAAATACTCGTACTCTATATAAGCCCGTTCCTTTGTCCGTAAAAAATACTTAGGTAAAAGTCCCCATCTCTTCTCGTTGTCTTCTTCTTGGTATTAGAGATGACGTTGGCATCTTGTATCTCTCACACTAGTACCAAAAAATCGGTATCCCTCAAGTTCTTCTTTTATTTCATCTTGCTCGTCGTATTTTGATTTTGACACTTTGGAGCTAGTTGGAACATCACACGAAAGAGTCACGGGAAGTGCACAAAACCATCCAAAAACACTAGGTTCGAGGTTAGATCGAGAGAGAAAGAGAATACATTTTGAAATAACATAGCTATCTTCTTCTCAATTAATAATTGGTTTTGCGGAGTTGACCAAAAAATATTTTGAGAAGTTTTAAGTTGGAGAAAGCGGTGTTCAACCATGTAATTTCATGATTGTTCCAAACCTATGGATTCAAAATACTCAGACGCTATAAAGGCCCATTCCATTGTCCGTACCGAAACTTCTGTTAACGTCCCCATCTCTTACGGTCGTCGTCTTCTTGGTATTAGAGATGACTTTGGCATCTTGTATCTCTCACACTAGTACCAATAAATAGGAATCCCTCAAGGTCTGCTTGTTTTTCATCGAGCTCTGTCGTATTTTTATTTCGACACTTTGGAGCTAGTTGGAACTTCACAGAAAAGAGTAACAGGGACTGCACAAAACAATCCAAAAATACTAGGTTCAAGGTTAGATCGAGAGAGAAAGAGAATACATTCTGAATAAAGATAGCTATCTTCTTCTCAATTCATAATACATAATTGGTTTTGAGGGGTTGACCATAAAATATTATGAAAAGTTTTAAGTTGAAGAAGGCGGTGTTCAAACATGTAACTTCATGATGGTTCCAAACCTATGGAGTTCAAATACTCAGACTCTATATAAGCCCGTTCCTTTGTCCGTACCAAATACTTAGGTAAAAGTCCCCATCTCTTCTCGTTGTCTTTTTCTTGGTATTAGAGATGACGTTGGCATCTTGTATCTCTCACACTAGTACCAAAAAATCGGTATCCCTCAAGTTCTTCTTTTATTTCATCATGCTCTTTCGTATTTTGATTTTGACACTTTGGAGCTAGTTGGAACTTCACACGAAAGAGTCGCGGGAAGTGCACAAAACCATCCCAAAATACTAGGTTCGAGGTTAGATCGAGAGAGAAAGAGAATACATTCTGAAATAAGATAGCTATCTTCTTCTCAATTCATAATTGGTTTTGAGGAGTTGACCATAAAATATTTTGAGAAGTTTTAAGTTGGAGAAGGCGGTGTTCAACCATGTAATTTTATGATGGTTCCAAACCTATGGATTCAAAATACTCAGACTCTACAAACGCCCGTTCCATTATCCTAACGGAAAACATCTGTTAACGTCCCCATCTCTTATGGTCGTCGTGTTCTTGGTATTAGAGATGACATTGGCGTCTTGTATCTCTCACACTAGTACCATAACATCGGTATCCCTCAAGTTCTTCTTGTTTTTTATCCTACTCTGTCGTATTTTTATTTCGACACTTTGGAGCTAGTTGGAACTTCACAGGAAAGCGTAACGAGGAGTGCACAAAACAATCCAAAAATACTAGGTTCGAGGTTAGATCGAGAGAGAAAGAGAATACATTCTGAATAAAGATAGCTATCTTCTTCTCAATTCATAATTCGTTTTGAGGGGTTGACCATAAAATATTATGAAAAGTTTTAAGTTGAAGAAGGCGGTGTTCAAACATGTAACTTCATGATGGTTCCAAACCTATGGAGTTCAAATACTCAGACTCTATATAAGCCCGTTCCTTTGTCCGTAAAAAATACTTAGGTAAAAGTCCCCATCTCTTCTCGTTGTCTTCTTCTTGGTATTAGAGATGACGTTGGCATCTTGTATCTCTCACACTAGTACCAAAAAATCGGTATCCCTCAAGTTCTTCTTTTATTTCATCTTGCTCTATCGTATTTTGATTTTGACACTTTGGAGCTAGTTGGAACTTCACACGAAAGAGTCACGGGAAGTGCACAAAACCATCCAAAAACACTAGGTTCGAGGTTAGATCGAGAGAGAAAGAGAATACATTTTGAAATAACATAGCTATCTTCTTCTCAATTAATAATTGGTTTTGCGAAGTTGACCAAAAAATATTTTCAGAAGTTTTAAGTTGGAGAAAGCGGTGTTCAACCATGTAATTTCATGATTGTTCCAAACCTATGGATTCAAAATACTCAGACGCTATAAAGGCCCATTCCATTGTCCGTACCGAAACTTCTATTAACGTCCCCATCTCTTACGGTCGTCGTCTTCTTGGTATTAGAGATGACTTTGGCATCTTGTATCTCTCACACTAGTACCAATAAATAGGAATCCCTCAAGGTCTGCTTGTTTTTCATCGAGCTCTGTCGTATTTTTATTTCGACACTTTGGAGCTAGTTGGAACTTCACAGAAAAGAGTAACAGGGAGTGCACAAAACAATCCAAAAATACTAGGTTCAAGGTTAGATCGAGAGAGAAAGAGAATACATTCTGAATAAAGATAGCTATCTTCTTCTCAATTCATAATACATAATTGGTTTTGAGGGGTTGACCATAAAATATTATGAAAAGTTTTAAGTTGAAGAAGGCGGTGTTCAAACATGTAACTTCATGATGGTTCCAAACCTATGGAGTTCAAATACTCAGACTCTATATAAGCCCGTTCCTTTGTCCGTACCAAATACTTAGGTAAAAGTCCCCATCTCTTCTCGTTGTCTTTTTCTTGGTATTAGAGATGACGTTGGCATCTTGTATCTCTCACACTAGTACCAAAAAATGGGTATCCCTCAAGTTCTTCTTTTATTTCATCCTGCTTTGTCGTATATTGATTTTGACACTTTGGAGCTAGTTGGAACTTCACACGAAAGAGTCACGGGAAGTGCACAAAACCATCCCAAAATACTAGGTTCGAGGTTAGATCGAGAGAGAAAGAGAATACATTCTGAAATAAGATAGCTATCTTCTTCTCAATTCATAATTGGTTTTGAGGAGTTGACCATAAAATATTTTGAGAAGTTTTAAGTTGGAGAAGGCGGTGTTCAACCATGTAATTTTATGATGGTTCCAAACCTATTGATTCAAAATACTCAGACTCTACAAACGCCCGTTCCATTGTCCTAACGGAAAACATCTGTTAACGTCCCCATTTCTTATGGTCGTCGTGTTCTTGGTATTAGAGATGACATTGGCGTCTTGTATCTCTCACACTAGTACCATAACATCGGTATCCCTCAAGTTCTTCTTGTTTTTTATCCTACTCTGTCGTATTTTTATTTCGACACTTCGGAGCTAGTTGGAACATCACAGGAAAGCGTAACAGGGAGTGCACAAAACAATCCAAAAATACTAGGTTCGAGGTTAGATCAAGAGAGAAAGAGAATACATTCTGAATAAAGATAGCTATCTTCTTCTCAATTCATAATTGGTTTTGAGGGGTTCGCCATAAAATATTATGAAAAGTTTTAAGTTGAAGAAGGCGGTGTTCAAACATGTAACTTCATGATGGTTCCAAACCTATGGAGTTCAAATACTCAGACTCTATATAAGCCCGTTCCTTTGTCCGTAAAAAATACTTAGGTAAAAGTCCCCATCTCTTCTCGTTGTCTTCTTCTTGGTATTAGAGATGACGTTGGCATCTTGTATCTCTCACACTAGTACCAAAAAATCGGTATCCCTCAAGTTCTTCTTTTATTTCATCATGCTCTGTCGTATTTTGATTTTGAGACTTTGGAGCTAGTTGGAACTTCACACGAAAGAGTCACGGGAAGTGCACAAAACCATCCAAAAACACTAGGTTCGAGGTTAGATCGAGAGAGAAAGAGAATACATTTTGAAATAACATAGCTATCTTCTTCTCAATTCATAATTGGTTTTGCGGAGTTGACCATAAAATATTTTGAGAAGTTTTAAGTTGGAGAAAGCGGTGTTCAACCATGTAATTTCATGATTGTTCCAAACCTATGGATTCAAAATACTCAGACGCTATAAAGGCCCATTCCATTGTCCGTACCGAAACTTCTGTTAACGTCCCCATCTCTTACGGTCGTCGTCTTCTTGGTATTAGAGATGACTTTGGCATCTTGTATCTCTCACACTAGTACCAATAAATAGGAATCCCTCAAGGTCTGCTTGTTTTTCATCGAGCTCTGTCGTATTTTTATTTCAACACTTTGGAGCTAGTTGGAACTTCACACAAAAGAGTAATAGGGAGTGCACCAAACAATCCAAAAATACTAGGTTCAAGGTTAGATCGAGAGAGAAAGAGAATACATTCGAATAAAGATAGCTATCTTCTTCTCAATTCATAATTGGTATTGAGGGGTTGACCATAAAATATTATGAAAAGTTTTAAGTTGAAGAAGGCGGTGTTCAAACATGTAACTTCATGATGGTTCCAAACCTATGGAGTTCAAATACTCAGACTCTATATAAGCCCGTTCCTTTGTCCGTACCAAATACTTAGGTAAAACTCCCCATCTCTTCTCGTTGTCTTTTTCTTGGTATTAGAGATGACGTTGGCATCTTGTATCTCTCACACTAGTACCAAAAAATCGGTATCCCTCAAGTTCTTCTTTTATTTCATCATGCTCTGTCGTATTTTGATTTTTACACTTTGGAGCTAGTTGGAACTTCACACGAAAGAGTCACGGGAAGTGCACAAAACCATCCCAAAATACTAGGTTCGAGGTTAGATCGAGAGAGAAAGAGAATACATTCTGAAAAGACTCAGACTCTACAAACGCCCGTTCCATTGTCCTAACGGAAAACATCTGTTAACGTCCCCATCTCTTGTGGTCGTCGTGTTCTTGGTATTAGAGATGACATTGGCGTCTTGTATTTCTCACACTAGTACCATAACATCGGTATCCCTCAAGTTCTTCTTGTTTTTTATCCTACTCTGTCGTATTTTTATTTCGACACTTTGGAGCTAGTTGGAACATCACACGAAAGAGTAACAGGGAGTGCACAAAACAATCCAAAAAATACTAGGTTCGAGGTTAGATCGAGAGAGAAAGAGAATACATTCGAAAAAGATAGCTATCTTCTTCTCAATTCATAATTGGTTTTGAGGGGTTGACCATAAAATGTTTTGAAAAGTTTTAAGTTGAAGAAAGCGGTGTTCAAC
This sequence comes from Linum usitatissimum, assembly GCA_030674075.2. Taxonomy (NCBI): domain Eukaryota; kingdom Viridiplantae; phylum Streptophyta; class Magnoliopsida; order Malpighiales; family Linaceae; genus Linum; species Linum usitatissimum. The sequence continues at coordinate 7,817 of JAUJYP020000806.1, forward strand.
CATGTAATTTTATGATGGTTCCAAACCTATGGATTCAAAATACTTAGACTCTACAAACGCCCGTTCCATTGTCCTAACGGAAAACATCTGTTAACGTCCCCATCTCTTATGGTCGTCGTGTTCTTGGTATTAGAGATGACATTGGCGTCTTGTATCTCTCACACTAGTACCATAACATCGGTATCCCTCAAGTTCTTCTTGTTTTTTATCCTACTCTGTCGCATTTTTATTTCGACACTTTCGAGCTAGTTGGAACATCACACGAAAGCGTAACAGGGAGTGCACAAAACAATCCAAAAATACTAGGTTCAAGGTTAGATCAAGAGAGAAAGAGAATACATTCTGAATAAAGATAGCTATCTTCTTCTCAATTCATAATTGGTTTTGAGGGGTTCGCCATAAAATATTATGAAAAGTTTGAAGTTGAAGAAGGCGGTGTTCAAACATGTAACTTCATGATGGTTCCAAACCTATGGAGTTCAAATACTCAGACTCTATATAAGCCCGTTCCTTTGTCCGTAAAAAATACTTAGGTAAAAGTCCCCATCTCTTCTCGTTGTCTTCTTCTTGGTATTAGAGATGACGTTGGCATCTTGTATCTCTCACACTAGTACCAAAAAATCGGTATCCCTCAAGTTCTTCTTTTATTTCATCATGCTCGTCGTATTTTGATTTTGAGACTTTGGAGCTAGTTGGAACTTCACACGAAAGAGTCACGGGAAGTGCACAAAACCATCCAAAAACACTAGGTTCGAGGTTAGATCGAGAGAGAAAGAGAATACATTTTGAAATAACATAGCTATCTTCTTCTCAATTCATAATTGGTTTTGCGGAGTTGACCATAAAATATTTTGAGAAGTTTTAAGTTGGAGAAAGCGGTGTTCAACCATGTAATTTCATGATTGTTCCAAACCTATGGATTCAAAATACTCGACGCTATAAAGGCCCATTCCATTGTCCGTACCGAAACTTCTGTTAACGTCCCCATCTCTTACGGTCGTCGTCTTCTTGGTATTAGAGATGACTTTGGCATCTTGTATCTCTCACACTAGTACCAATAAATAGGAATCCCTCAAGGTCTGCTTGTTTTTCATCGAGCTCTGTCGTATTTTTATTTCAACACTTTGGAGCTAGTTGGAACTTCACACAAAAGAGTAATAGGGAGTGCACCAAACAATCCAAAAATACTAGGTTCAAGGTTAGATCGAGAGAGAAAGAGAATACATTCTGAATAAAGATAGCTATCTTCTTCTCAATTCATAATTGGTATTGAGGGGTTGACCATAAAATATTATGAAAAGTTTTAAGTTGAAGAAGGCGGTGTTCAAACATGTAACTTCATGATGGTTCCAAACCTATGGAGTTCAAATACTCGTACTCTATATAAGCCCGTTCCTTTGTCCGTACCAAATACTTAGGTAAAACTCCCCATCTCTTCTCGTTGTCTTTTTCTTGGTATTAGAGATGACGTTGGCATCTTGTATCTCTCACACTAGTACCAAAAAATCGGTATCCCTCAAGTTCTTCTTTTATTTCATCATGCTCTGTCGTATTTTGATTTTTACACTTTGGAGCTAGTTGGAACTTCACACGAAAGAGTCACGGGAAGTGCACAAAACCATCCCAAAATACTAGGTTCGAGGTTAGATCGAGAGAGAAAGAGAATACATTCTGAAATAAGATAGCTATCTTCTTCTCAATTCATAATTGGTTTTGAGGAGTTGACCATAAAATATTTTGAGAAGTTTTAAGTTGGAGAAGGCGGTGTTCAACCATGTAATTTTATGATGGTTCCAAACCTATGGATTAAAAATACTCAGACTCTACAAACGCCCGTTCCATTGTCCTAACGGAAAACATCTGTTAACGTCCCCATCTCTTATGGTCGTCGTGTTCTTGGTATTAGAGATGACATTGGCGTCTTGTATCTCTCACACTAGTACCATAACATCGGTATCCCTCAAGTTCTTCTTGTTTTTTATCCTACTCGTCGTATTTTTATTTCGACACTTTGGAGCTAGTTGGAACATCACGGGAAAGCGTAACGGGGAGTGCACAAAACAATCCAAAAATACTAGGTTCGAGGTTAGATCGAGAGAGAAAGAGAATACATTCTGAATAAACATAGCTATCTTCTTCTCAATTCATAATTCGTTTTGAGGGGTTGACCATAAAATATTATGAAAAGTTTTAAGTTGAAGAATGCGGTGTTCAAACATGTAACTTCATGATGGTTCCAAACCTATGGAGTTCAAATACTCAGACTCTATATAAGCCCGTTCCTTTGTCCGTAAAACATACTCAGGTAAAAGTCCCCATCTCTTCTCGTTGTCTTCTTCTTGGTATTAGAGATGACGTTGGCATCTTGTATCTCTCACACTAGTACCAAAAAATCGGTATCCCTCAAGTTCTTCTTTTATTTCATTATGCTCTGTCGTATTTTGATTTTGACACTTTGGAGCTAGTTGGAACTTCACACGAAAGAGTCACGGGAAGTGCACAAAACCATCCCAAAATACTAGGTTCGAGGTTAGATCGAGAGAGAAAGAGAATACATTCTGAAATAAGATAGCTATCTTCTTCTCAATTCATAATTGGTTTTGAGGAGTTGACCATAAAATATTTTGAGAAGTTTTAAGTTGGAGAAGGCGGTGTTCAACCATGTAATTTTATGATGGTTCCAAACCTATGGATTCAAAATACTCAGACTCTACAAACGCCCGTTCCATTGTCCTAACGGAAAACATCTGTTAACGTCCCCATCTCTTATGGTCGTCGTGTTCTTGGTATTAGAGATGACATTGGCGTCTTGTATCTCTCACACTAGTACCATAACATCGGTATCCCTCAAGTTCTTCTTGTTTTTTATCCTACTCGTCGTATTTTTATTTCGACACTTTGGAGCTAGTTGGAACATCACAGGAAAGCGTAACAGGGATTGCACAAAACAATCCAAAAATACTAGGTTCGAGGTTAGATCGAGAGAGAAAGAGAATACATTCTGAATAAAGATAGCTATCTTCTTCTCAATTCATAATTAGTTTTGAGGGGTTGACCATAAAATATTATGAAAAGTTTTAAGTTGAAGAAGGCGGTGTTCAAACATGTAACTTCATGATGGTTCCAAACCTATGGAGTTCAAATACTCAGACTCTATATAAGCCCGTTCCTTTGTCCGTAAAACATACTTAGGTAAAAGTCCCCATCTCTTCTCGTTGTCTTCTTCTTGGTATTAGAGATGACGTTGGCATCTTGTATCTCTCACACTAGTACCAAAAAATCGGTATCCCTCAAGTTCTTCTTTTATTTCATCATGCTCTGTCGTATTTTGATTTTGACACTTTGGAGCTAGTTGGAACTTCACACAAAAGAGTCACGGGAAGTGCACAAAACCATCCAAAAACACTAGGTTCGAGGTTAGATCGAGAGAGAAAGAGAATACATTTTGAAATAACATAGCTATCTTCTTCTCAATTCATTATTGGTTTTGCGGAGTTGACCACAAAATATTTTGAGAAGTTTTAAGTTGGAGAAAGCGGTGTTCAACCATGTAATTTCATGATTGTTCCAAACCTATGGATTCAAAATACTCAGACGCTATAAAGGCCCTTTCCATTGTCCGTACCGAAACTTCTGTTAACGTCCCCATCTCTTACGGTCGTCGTCTTCTTGGTATTACAGATGACTTTGGCATCTTGTATCTCTCACACTAGTACCAATAAATAGGAATCCCTTAAGGTCTGCTTGTTTTTCATCATGCTCTGTCGTATTTTTATTTCGACACTTTGGAGCTAGTTGGAACTTCACACAAAAGAGTAACAGGGAGAGCACAAAACAATCCAAAAATACTAGGTTCAAGGTTAGATCGAGAGAGAAAGAGAATACATTCTGAATAAAGATAGCTATCTTCTTCTCAATTCATAATTGGTTTTGAGGGGTTGACCATAAAATATTATGAAAAGTTTTAAGTTGAAGAAGGCGGTGTTCAAACATGTAACTTCATGATGGTTCAAAACCTATGGAGTTCAAATACTCAGACTCTATATAAGCCCGTTCCTTTGTCCGTACCAAATACTTAGGTAAAAGTCCCCATCTCTTCTCGTTGTCTTTTTCTTGGTATTAGAGATGACATTGGCATCTTGTATCTCTCAGACTAGTACCAAAAAATCGGTATCCCTCAAGTTCTTCTTTTATTTCATCATGCTCTGTCGTATTTGTATTTTGACACTTTGGAGCTAGTTGGACCTTCACACGAAAGAGTCACGGGAAGTGCAAAAAACCATCCCAAAATACTAGGTTCGAGGTTAGATCGAGAGAGAAAGAGAATACATCCTGAAATAAGATAGCTATCTTCTTCTCAATTCATAATTGGTTTTCAGGAGTTGACCATAAAATATTTTGAGAAGTTTTAAGTTGGAGAAGGCGGTGTTCAACCATGTAATTTTATGATGGTTCCAAACCTATGGATTCAAAAGACTCAGACTCTACAAACGCCCGTTCCATTGTCCTAACGGAAAACATCTGTTAACGTCCCCATCTCTTATGGTCATCGTGTTCTTGGTATTAGAGATGACATTGGCGTCTTGTATCTCTCACACTAGTACCATAACATCGGTATCCCTCAAGTTCTTCTTGTTTTTTATCCTACTCTGTCGTATTTTTATTTCGACACTTTGGAGCTAGTTGGAACATCACACGAAAGCGTAACAGGGAGTGCACAAAACAATCCAAAAATACTAGGTTCGAGGTTAGATCGAGAGAGAAAGAGAATACATTCTGAATAAAGAGAGCTATCTTCTTCTCAATTCATAATTAGTTATGAGGGGTTGACCGTAAAATATTATGAAAAGTTTTAAGTTGAAGAAGGCGGTGTTCAAACATGTAACTTCATGATGGTTCCAAACCTATGGAGTTCAAATACTCAGACTCTATATAAGCCCGTTCCTTTGTCCGTACCAAATACTTAGGTAAAAGTCCCCATCTCTTCTCGTTGTCTTTTTCTTGGTATTAGAGATGACGTTGGCATCTTGTATCTCTCACACTAGTACCAAAAAATCGGTATCCCTCAAGTTCTTCTTTTATTTCATCATGCTCTGTCGTATTTTGATTTTTACACTTTGGAGCTAGTTGGAACTTCACACGAAAGAGTCACGGGAAGTGCACAAAACCATCCCAAAATACTAGGTTCGAGGTTAGATCGAGAGAGAAAGAGAATACATTCTTAAAAGACTCAGACTCTACAAACGCCCGTTCCATTGTCCTAACGGAAAACATCTGTTAACGTCCCCATCTCTTATGGTCGTCGTGTTCTTGGTATTAGAGATGACATTGGCGTCTTGTATCTCTCACACTAGTACCATAACATCGGTATCCCTCAAGTTCTTCTTGTTTTTTATCCTACTTGTCGTATTTTTATTTCGACACTTTGGAGCTAGTTGGAACATCACACGAAAGCGTAACAGGGAGTGCACAAAACAATCCAAAAATACTAGGTTCGAGGTTAGATCGAGAGAGAAAGAGAATACATTCTGAATAAAGAGAGCTATCTTCTTCTCAATTCATAATTAGTTTTGAGGGGTTGACCGTAAAATATTATGAAAAGTTTTAAGTTGAAGAAGGCGGTGTTCAAACATGTAACTTCATGATGGTTCCAAACCTATGGAGTTCAAATACTCAGACTCTATATAAGCCCGTTCCTTTGTCCGTACCAAATACTTAGGTAAAAGTCCCCATCTCTTCTCGTTGTCTTTTTCATGGTATTAGAGATGACGTTGGCATCTTGTATCTCTCACACTAGTACCAAAAAATCGGTATCCCTCAAGTTCTTCTTTTATTTCATCATGCTCGTCGTATTTTGATTTTTACACTTTGGAGCTAGTTGGAACTTCACACGAAAGAGTCACGGGAAGTGCACAAAACCATCCCAAAATACTAGGTTCGAGGTTAGATCGAGAGAGAAAGAGAATACATTCTTAAAAGACTCAGACTCTACAAACGCCCGATCCATTGTCCTAACGGAAAACATCTGTTAACGTCCCCATCTCTTATGGTCGTCGTGTTCTTGGTATTAGAGATGACATTGGCGTCTTGTATCTCTCACACTAGTACCATAACATCGGTATCCCTCAAGTTCTTCTTGTTTTTTATCCTACTCTGTCGCATTTTTATTTCGACACTTTGGAGCTAGTTGGAACATCACAGGAAAGCGTAACAGGGAGTGCACAAAACAATCCAAAAATACTAGGTTCAAGGTTAGATCGAGAGAGAAAGAGAATACATTCTGAATAAAGATAGCTATCTTCTTCTCAATTCATAATTGGTTTTGAGGGGTTGACCATAAAATGTTTTCAAAAGTTTTAAGTTGAAGAAAGCGGTGTTCAAACATGTAACTTCATCATGGTTCCAAACATATGGAGTTCAAATACTCAGACTCAATATAAGCCCGTTCCTTTGTCCGTACCAAATACTTAGGTAAAAGTCCCCATATCTTCTCGTTGTCTTTTTCTTGGTATTAGAGATGACGTTGGCATCTTGTATCTCTCACACTAGTACCAAAAAATCGGTATCCCTCAAGTTCTTCTTTTATTTCATCATGCTCTATCGTATTTTGATTTTTACACTTTGGAGCTAGTTGGAACTTCACACGAAAGAGTCACGGGAAGTGCACAAAACCATCCCAAAATACTAGGTTCGAGGTTAGATCGAGAGAGAAAGAGAATACATTCTGAAAAGACTCAGACTCTACAAACGCCCGTTCCATTGTCCTAACGGAAAACATCTGTTAACGTCCCCACCTCTTATGGTCGTCGTGTTCTTGGTATTAGAGATGACATTGGCGTCTTGTATCTCTCACACTAGTACCATAACATCGGTATCCCTCAAGTTCTTCTTGATTTTTATCCTACTCTGTCGTATTTTTATTTCGACACTTTGGAGCTAGTTGGAACATCACACGAAAGAGTAACAGGGAGTGCACAAAACAATCCAAAAAAACTAGGTTCGAGGTTAGATCGAGAGAGAAAGAGAATACATTCTGAAAAAGATAGCTATCTTCTTCTCAATTCATAATTGGTTTTGAGGGGTTGACCATAAAATGTTTTGAAAAGTTTTAAGTTGAAGAAGGCGGTGTTCAAACATGTAACTTCATGATGGTTCCAAACCTATGGAGTTCAAATACTCAGACTCTATATAAGCCCGTTCCTTTGTCCGTACCAAATACTTAGGTAAAAGTCCCCATCTCTTCTCGTTGTCTTTTTCTTGGTATTAGAGATGACGTTGGCATCTTGTATCTCTCACACTAGTACCAAAAAATCGGTATCCCTCAAGTTCTTCTTTTATTTCATCATGCTCTGTCGTATTTTGATTTTTACACTTTGGAGCTAGTTGGAACTTCACACGAAAGAGTCACGGGAAGTGCACAAAACCATCCCAAAATACTAGGTTCGAGGTTAGATCGAGAGAGAAAGAGAATACATTCTTAAAAGACTCAGACTCTACAAACGCCCGTTCCATTGTCCTAACGGAAAACATCTGTTAACGTCCCCATCTCTTATGGTCGTCGTGTTCTTGGTATTAGAGATGACATTGGCGTCTTGTATCTCTCACACTAGTACCATAACATCGGTATCCCTCAAGTTCTTCTTGTTTTTTATCCTACTACGTCGTATTTTTATTTCGACACTTTGGAGCTAGTTGGAACATCACACGAAAGCGTAACAGGGAGTGCACAAAACAATCCAAAAATACTAGGTTCGAGGTTAGATCGAGAGAGAAAGAGAATACATTCTGAATAAAGAGAGCTATCTTCTTCTCAATTCATAATTAGTTTTGAGGGGTTGACCGTAAAATATTATGAAAAGTTTTAAGTTGAAGAAGGCGGTGTTCAAACATGTAACTTCATGATGGTTCCAAACCTATGGAGTTCAAATACTCAGACTCTATATAAGCCCGTTCCTTTGTCCGTACCAAATACTTAGGTAAAAGTCCCCATCTCTTCTCGTTGTCTTTTTCTTGGTATTAGAGATGACGTTGGCATCTTGTATCTCTCACACTAGTACCAAAAAATCGGTATCCCTCAAGTTCTTCTTTTATTTCATCATGCTCGTCGTATTTTGATTTTTACACTTTGGAGCTAGTTGGAACTTCACACGAAAGAGTCACGGGAAGTGCACAAAACCATCCCAAAATACTAGGTTCGAGGTTAGATCGAGAGAGAAAGAGAATACATTCTTAAAAGACTCAGACTCTACAAACGCCCGATCCATTGTCCTAACGGAAAACATCTGTTAACGTCCCCATCTCTTATGGTCGTCGTGTTCTTGGTATTAGAGATGACATTGGCGTCTTGTATCTCTCACACTAGTACCATAACATCGGTATCCCTCAAGTTCTTCTTGTTTTTTATCCTACTCTGTCGCATTTTTATTTCGACACTTTGGAGCTAGTTGGAACATCACGAGAAAGCGTAACAGGGAGTGCACAAAACAATCCAAAAATACTAGGTTCAAGGTTAGATCGAGAGAGAAAGAGAATACATTCTGAATAAAGATAGCTATCTTCTTCTCAATTCATAATTGGTTTTGAGGGGTTGACCATAAAATGTTTTCAAAAGTTTTAAGTTGAAGAAAGCGGTGTTCAAACATGTAACTTCATCATGGTTCCAAACATATGGAGTTCAAATACTCAGACTCAATATAAGCCCGTTCCTTTGTCCGTACCAAATACTTAGGTAAAAGTCCCCATATCTTCTCGTTGTCTTTTTCTTGGTATTAGAGATGACGTTGGCATCTTGTATCTCTCACACTAGTACCAAAAAATCGGTATCCCTCAAGTTCTTCTTTTATTTCATCATGCTCTATCGTATTTTGATTTTTACACTTTGGAGCTAGTTGGAACTTCACACGAAAGAGTCACGGGAAGTGCACAAAACCATCCCAAAATACTAGGTTCGAGGTTAGATCGAGAGAGAAAGAGAATACATTCTGAAAAGACTCAGACTCTACAAACGCCCGTTCCATTGTCCTAACGGAAAACATCTGTTAACGTCCCCACCTCTTATGGTCGTCGTGTTCTTGGTATTAGAGATGACATTGGCGTCTTGTATCTCTCACACTAGTACCATAACATCGGTATCCCTCAAGTTCTTCTTGTTTTTTATCCTACTCTGTCGTATTTTTATTTCGACACTTTGGAGCTAGTTGGAACATCACACGAAAGAGTAACAGGGAGTGCACAAAACAATCCAAAAAAACTAGGTTCGAGGTTAGATCGAGAGAGAAAGAGAATACATTCTGAAAAAGATAGCTATCTTCTTCTCAATTCATAATTGGTTTTGAGGGGTTGACCATAAAATGTTTTGAAAAGTTTTAAGTTGAAGAAGGCGGTGTTCAAACATGTAACTTCATGATGGTTCCAAACCTATGGAGTTCAAATACTCAGACTCTATATAAGCCCGTTCCTTTGTCCGTACCAAATATTAGGTAAAAGTCCCCATCTCTTCTCGTTGTCTTTTTCTTGGTATTAGAGATGACGTTGGCATCTTGTATCTCTCACACTAGTACCAAAAAATCGGTATCCCTCAAGTTCTTCTTTTATTTCATCATGCTCTGTCGTATTTTGATTTTTACACTTTGGAGCTAGTTGGAACTTCACATGAAAGAGTCACGGGAAGTGCACAAAACCATCCCAAAATACTAGGTTCGAGGTTAGATCGAGAGAGAAAGAGAATACATTCTGAAAAGACTCAGACTCTACAAACGCCCGTTCCATTGTCCTAACGGAAAACATCTGTTAACGTCCCCATCTCTTATGGTCGTCGTGTTCTTGGTATTAGAGATGACATTGGCGTCTTGTATCTCTCACACTAGTACCATAACATCGGTATCTCTCAAGTTCTTCTTGTTTTTTATCCTACTCTGTCGTATTTTTATTTCGACACTTTGGAGCTAGTTGGAACATCACACGAAAGCGTAACAGGGAGTGCACAAAACAATCCAAAAATACTAGGTTCAAGGTTAGATCGAGAGAGAAAGAGAATACATTCTGAATAAAGATAGCTATCTTCTTCTCAATTCATAATTGGTTTTGAGGGGTTGACCATAAAATGTTTTAAAAAGTTTTAAGTTGAAGAAAGCGGTGTTCAAACATGTAACTTCATGATGGTTCCAAACATATGGAGTTCAAATACTCAGACTCTATATAAGCCCGTTCCTTTGTCCGTACCAAATACTTAGGTAAAAGTCCCCATCTCTTCTTGTTGTCTTTTTCTTGGTATTAGAGATGACGTTGGCATCTTGTATCTCTCACACTAGTACCAAAAAATCGGTATCCCTCAAGTTCTTCTTTTATTTCATCATGCTCTGTCGTATTTTGATTTTTACACTTTGGAGCTAGTTGGAACTTCACACGAAAGAGTCACGGGAAGTGCACAAAACCATCCCAAAATACTAGGTTCGAGGTTAGATCGAGAGAGAAAGAGAATACATTCTGAAAAGACTCAGACTCTACAAACGCCCGTTCCATTGTCCTAACGGAAAACATCTGTTAACGTCCCCATCTCTTGTGGTCGTCGTGTTCTTGGTATTAGAGATGACATTGGCGTCTTGTATTTCTCACACTAGTACCATAACATCGGTATCCCTCAAGTTCTTCTTGTTTTTTATCCTACTCTGTCGTATTTTTATTTCGACACTTTGGAGCTAGTTGGAACATCACACGAAAGAGTAACAGGGAGTGCACAAAACAATCCAAAAAATACTAGGTTCGAGGTTAGATCGAGAGAGAAAGAGAATACATTCTGAAAAAGATAGCTATCTTCTTCTCAATTCATAATTGGTTTTGAGGGGTTGACCATAAAATGTTTTGAAAAGTTTTAAGTTGAAGAAAGCGGTGTTCAACCATGTAATTTTATGATGGTTCCAAACCTATGGATTCAAAATACTTAGACTCTACAAACGCCCGTTCCATTGTCCTAACGGAAAACATCTGTTAACGTCCCCATCTCTTATGGTCGTCGTGTTCTTGGTATTAGAGATGACATTGGCGTCTTGTATCTCTCACACTAGTACCATAACATCGGTATCCCTCAAGTTCTTCTTGTTTTTTATCCTACTCTGTCGCATTTTTATTTCGACACTTTCGAGCTAGTTGGAACATCACACGAAAGCGTAACAGGGAGTGCACAAAACAATCCAAAAATACTAGGTTCAAGGTTAGATCGAGAGAGAAAGAGAATACATTCTGAATAAAGATAGCTATCTTCTTCTAAATTCATAATTGGTTTTGAGGGGTTGACCATAAAATGTTTTCAAAAGTTTTAAGTTGAAGAAAGCGGTGTTCAAACATGTAACTTCATGATGGTTCCAAACATATGGAGTTCAAATACTCAGACTCTATATAAGCCCGTTCCTTTGTCCGTACCAAATACTTAGGTAAAAGTCCCCATATCTTGTCGTTGTCTTTTTCTTGGTATTAGAGATGACGTTGGCATCTTGTATCTCTCACACTAGTACCAAAAAATCGGTATCCCTCAAGTTCTTCTTTTATTTCATCATGCTCTCTCGTATTTTGATTTTGACACTTTGGAGCTAGTTGGAACTTCACACGAAAGAGTCACGGGAAGTGCATAAAACCATCCCAAAATACTAGGTTCGAGGTTAGATCGAGAGAGAAAGAGAATACATTCTGAAATAAGATAGCTATCTTCTTCTCAATTCATAATTGGTTTTGAGGAGTTGACCATAAAATATTTTGAGAAGTTTTTAGTTGGAGAAGGCGGTGTTCAACCATGTAATTTTATGATGGTTCCAAACCTATGGATTCAAAATACTCAGACTCTACATACGCCCGTTCCATTGTCCTAACGGAAAACATCTGTTAACGTCCCCATCTCTTCTGGTCATCGTGTTCTTGGTATTAGAGATGACATTGGCGTCTTGTATCTCTCACACTAGTACCATAACATCGGTATCCCTCAAGTTCTTCTTGTTTTTTATCCTACTCTGTCGTATTTTTATTTCGACACTTTGGAGCTAGTTGGAACATCACAGGAAAGCGTAACAGGGAGTGCACAAAACAATCCAAAAACACTAGGTTCGAGGTTAGATCGAGAGAGAAAGAGAATACATTCTGAAAAAAGATAGCTATCTTTTTCTCAATTCATAATTGGTTTTGAGGGGTTGACCATAAAATGTTTTGAAAAGTTTTAAGTTGAACAAAGCGGTGTTGAAACATGTAACTTCATGATGGTTCCAAACCTATGGAGTCCAAATACTCAGACTCTATATAAGCCCGTTCCTTTGTCCGTACCAAATACTTAGGTAAAAGTCCCCATCTCTTCTCGTTGTCTTCTTCTTGGTATTAGAGATGACGTTGGCATCTTGTATCTCTCACGCTAGTACCAAAAAATTGGTATCCCTCAAGTTCTTCTTTTATTTCATCATGCTCTGTCGTATTTTAATTTTGACATTTTGGAGCTAGTTGGAACTTCACACGAAAGAGTCACGGGAAGTGCAAAAAACCATCCCAAAATACTAGGTTCGAGGTTAGATCGAGAGGGAAAGAGAATACATTCTGAAACAAGATAGCTATCTTCTTCTCAATTCATAATTGGTTTTGAGGAGTTGACCATAAAATATTTTGAGAAGTTTTAAGTTGGAGAAGGCGGTGTTCAACCATTTAATTTTATGATGGTTCCAAACCTATAGAATCAAAATACTCAGACTCTACAAATGCCCGTTCCATTGTCCTAACTGAAACCATCTGTTAACGTCCCCATCTCTTCTGGTAGTCGTGTTCTTGGTATTGGAGATGACATTGGCGTCTTGTATCTCTCACACTAGTACCATAACATCGGTATCCCTCAAGTTCTTCTTGTTTTTGATCCTGCTCTCCGTCGTATTTTTATTTCGACACTTTGGAGCTAGTTGGAACATCACACGAAAGCGTAACGAGGAGTGCACAAAACAATCCAAAAATACTAGGTTCGAGGTTACATCGAGAGAGAAAGAGAATACATTCTGAAAAAAGATAGCTATCTTCTTCTCAGTTCATAATTTGTTTTGAGGGTTTGACCATAAAATGTTTTGAAAAGTTTTAAGCTGAAGAAAGCGGTGTTCAAACATGTAACTTCATGATGGTTCCAAACCTATGGAGTCCAAATACTCAGACTCTATATAAGCCCGTTCCTTTGTCCGTACCAAATACTTAGGTAAAAGTCCCCATGTCTTCTCGTTGTCTTCTTATTGGTATTAGAGATGACGTTGGCATCTTGTATCTCTCACACTAGTACCAAAAACTCGGTATCCCTCAACTTCTTCTTTTATTTCATCATGCTCTGTCGTATTTTAATTTTGACACTTTGGTGCTAGTTGGAACTTCACACGAAAGAGTCACGGGAAGTGCACAAAACCATCCCAAAATACTAGGTTCGAGGTTAGATCGAGAGAGAAAGAGAATACATTCGAAACAAGATAGCTATCTTCTTCTCAATTCATAATTTGTTTTGAGGAGTTGACCATAAAATATTTTGAGAAGTTTTAAGTTGGAGAAGGCGGTGTTCATCCATGTAACTTCATGATGGTTCCAAACCTATGGATTCCAAATACTCAATACTCTATATAAGCCTGTTCCTTTATCCGTACAGAATACTTCTGTTAACGTCCCCATCTCTTCTCGTTGTCTTCTTCTTGGTATTAGGGATGACGTTAGCATCCTGTATCTCTCACACTAGTACCAAAAAATCGGTATCCCTCAAGTTCTTCTTGTTTTTCTGTCGTATTTTGATTTTGACACTTTGGAGCTAGTTGGAACTTCACAAGAAAGAGTCACGGGAAGTGCACAAAACAATCCAAAAACACTAGGTTCGAGGTTAGATCGAGAGAGAAAGAGAATACATTCTGAAAAAAGATAGCTATCTTTTTCTCAATTCATAATTGGTTTTGAGGGGTTGACCATAAAATGTTTTGAAAAGTTTTAAGTTCAACAAAGCGGTGTTGAAACATGTAACTTCATGATGGTTCCAAACCTATGGAGTCCAAATACTCAGACTCTATATAAGCCCGTTCCTTTGTCCGTACCAAATACTTAGGTAAAAGTCCCCATCTCTTCTCGTTGTCTTCTTCTTGGTATTAGAGATGACGTTGGCATCTTGTATCTCTCACGCTAGTACCAAAAAATTGGTATCCCTCAAGTTCTTCTTTTATTTCATCATGCTCGTCGTATTTTAATTTTGACATTTTGGAGCTAGTTGGAACTTCACACGAAAGAGTCACGGGAAGTGCAAAAAACCATCCCAAAATACTAGGTTCGAGGTTAGATCGAGAGGGAAAGAGAATACATTCTGAAACAAGATAGCTATCTTCTTCTCAATTCATAATTGGTTTTGAGGAGTTGACCATAAAATATTTTGAGAAGTTTTAAGTTGGAGAAGGCGGTGTTCAACCATTTAATTTTATGATGGTTCCAAACCTATAGAATCAAAATACTCGTACTCTACAAATGCCCGTTCCATTGTCCTAACTGAAACCATCTGTTAACGTCCCCATCTCTTCTGGTAGTCGTGTTCTTGGTATTGGAGATGACATTGGCGTCTTGTATCTCTCACACTAGTACCATAACATCGGTATCCCTCAAGTTCTTCTTGTTTTTGATCCTGCTCTGTCGTATTTTTATTTCGACACTTTGGAGCTAGTTGGAACATCACACGAAAGCGTAACAGGGAGTGCACAAAACAATCCAAAAATACTAGGTTCGAGGTTACATCGAGAGAGAAAGAGAATACATTCTGAAAAAAGATAGCTATCTTCTTCTCAGTTCATAATTTGTTTTGAGGGTTTGACCATAAAATGTTTTGAAAAGTTTTAAGCCGAAGAAAGCGGTGTTCAAACATGTAACTTCATGATGGTTCCAAACCTATGGAGTCCAAATACTCAGACTCTATATAAGCCCGTTCCTTTGTCCGTACCAAATACTTAGGTAAAAGTCCCCATGTCTTCTCGTTGTCTTCTTATTGGTATTAGAGATGACGTTGGCATCTTGTATCTCTCACACTAGTACCAAAAACTCGGTATCCCTCAACTTCTTCTTTTATTTCATCATGCTCTGTCGTATTTTAATTTTGACACTTTGGTGCTAGTTGGAACTTCACACGAAAGAGTCACGGGAAGTGCACAAAACCATCCCAAAATACTAGGTTCGAGGTTAGATCGAGAGAGAAAGAGAATACATTCTGAAACAAGATAGCTATCTTCTTCTCAATTCATAATTTGTTTTGAGGAGTTGACCATAAAATATTTTGAGAAGTTTTAAGTTGGAGAAGGCGGTGTTCATCCATGTAACTTCATGATGGTTCCAAACCTATGGATTCCAAATACTCAATACTCTATATAAGCTTCGTTCCTTTATCCGTACGTAATACTTCGTTAACGTCCCCATCTCTTCTCGTTGTCTTCTTCTTGGTATTAGGGATGACGTTAGCATCCCGTATCTCTCACACTAGTACCAAAAAATCGGTATCCCTCAAGTTCTTCTTGTTTTTCTGTCGTATTTTGATTTTGACACTTTGGAGCTAGTTGGAACTTCACAAGAAAGAGTCACGGGAAGTGCACAAAACCATCCTAAAATACTAGGTTCCAGGTTAGATCGAGAGAGAAAGAGAATACATTCTGAAATAAGATAGCTATCTTCTTCTCAATTCATAATTGGTTTTGAGGAGTTGACCCTAAAATATTTTGACAAGTTTTAAGTTGGAGAAGGCGGTGTTCAACCATGTAACTTTATGATGGTTCCAAACCTATGGATTCAAAATACTCAGACTCTACAAACGCCCGTTCCATTGTCCTAACTGAAAACATCTGTTAACGTCCCCATCTCTTCTGGTCGTCGTGTTCTTGGTATTACAGATGACATTGGCGTCTTGTATCTCTCACACTAGTACCATAACATCGATATCCCTCAAGTTCTTCTTGTTTTTCATCCTGCTCTGTCGTATTTTTATTTCGACACTTTGGAGCTAGTTGGAACTTCACACGAAAGAGTCACGGGAAGTGCACAAAACCATCCCAAAATACTAGGTTCGAGGTTAGATCGAGAGAGAAAGAGAATACATTTTGAAAAAAGATAGCTATCTTATTCTCAATTCATAATTGGTTTTGAGGAGTTGACCATAAAATATTTTGAGAAGTTTTAAGTTGAAGAAGGCGATGTTCAAACATGTAACTTCATGATGGTTCCAACCCTATGGAGTCCAAATACTCTGACTCTATATAAGCCAGTTCCTTTGTCCGTACCGAATACTTATGTTAAAGTCCCCATCTCATCTCGTTTTCTTCTTCTTGGTATTAGGGATAACGCTGGCGTCATGTATCTCTCATACTAGTACCAAAAAATTGGTATCCCTCAAGTTCTTCTTGTTTTCCATCATGCTCTGTCGTATTTTGATTTTGACACTTTGGAGCTAGTTGGAACTTCACACGAAAGAGTCACGGGAAATGCACAAAACCATCCCAAAATACTAGGTTCGAGGTTAGATCGATAGAGAAAGAGAATACATTCTGAAATAAGATAGCTATCTTCTTCTCAATTCATAATTGGTTTTGAGGAGTTGACCCTAAAATATTTTGACAAGTTTTAAGTTGAAGAAGGCGATGGTCAACCATGTAACTTCATGATGGTGCCAAACCTATGGATTCCAAATACTCAATACTCTATATAAGCCCGTTCCTTTGTCCGTACTGAATACTTAGGTAAAAGTCCCCATCTCTTCTCGTTGTCTTCTTCTTGGTATTAGGGATGGCGCTGGCATCTTGTATCTCTCATACTAGTACCAAAAAATCGGTATCCCTCAAGTTCTTCTTGTTTTCCATCATGCTCTGTTGTATTTTGATTTTGACACTTTGGAGCCAGTTGGAACTTCACACGAAAGAGTCACGGGAAGTGCACAAAACCATCCCAAAATACTAGGTTCGAGGTTAGATCGAGAGAGAAAGAGAATACATTCTGAAATAAGATAGCTATATTCTTCTCAATTCATAATTGGTTTTGAGGAGTTGACTATAAAATATTTTGAGAAGTTTTAAGTTGGTGAAGGCGGTGTTCAACCATGTAATTTTATGATGGTTCCAAACCAATGGATTCAAAATACTCAGACTCTACAAACGCCCGTTCGATTGTCCTAACTGAAAACATCTGTTAACGTCCCCATCTCTTCTGGTCGTCGTGTTCTTGGTATTAGAGATGACATTGGCGTCTTGTATCTCTCACACTAGTACCATAACATCGGTATTCCTCAAGTTCTTCTTGTTTTTCATCCTGCTCTGTCGTATTTTTATTTCGACACTTTGGAGCTAGTTGGTACTTCACATGAATGTGTAACGAGGCGTGCACAAAACAATCCAAAAATACTAGGTTCGCGGTTAGATCGAGAGAGAAAGAGAATACATTTTGAAAAAAGATAGCTATCTTCATCTCAATTCATAAATGGTTTTGAGGAGTTGACCCTAAAATATTTTGAGAATTTTTAAGTTGAAGAAGACGGTGTTGAACCATGTAACTTCATGATGGTTCCAAACCTATGGATTCCAAATACTCAATACTCTATATAAGCCCGTTCCTTTGTCCGTACCGAATACTTAGGTAAAAGTCCCCATCTCTTCTCATTGTCTTCTTCTTGGTATTAGAGATGACATTGGCGTCTTGTATCTCTCACACTAGTACCGTAACATCGGTATCCCTCAAGTTCTTCTTGTTTTTGATCCTGCTCTGTCGTATTTTTATTTCGTCACTTTGGAGCTAGTTGGAACATCACACGAAAGCGTAACAGGGAGTGCACAAAACAATCCAAAAATACTAGGTTCGAGGTTAGATCGAGAGAGAAAGAGAATACATTTTGAATAAAAATAGCTATCTTCTTCTCAATTCATAATTGGTTTTGAGGGGTTGACCATAACATATTATGAAAATTTTTAAGTTGAAGAAGGCGGTGTTCAAACATGTAACTTCATGATGGTTCCAAACCTATGGAGTTCAAATACTCGTACTCTATATAAGCCCGTTCCTTTGTCCGTACCAAATACTTAGGTAAAAGTCCCCATCTCTTCTCGTTGTCTTCTTCTTGGTATTAGAGATGACGTTGGCATCTTGTATCTCTCACACTAGTACCAAAAAATCGGTATCCCTCAAGTTCTTCTTTTATTTCATCATGCTCTGTCGTATTTTGATTTTGACACTTTGGAGTTAGTTGGAAATTCACACGAAAGAGTCATGGGAAGTGCACAAAACCATCCCAAAATACTAGGTTCGAGGTTAGATCGAGAGAGAAAGAGAATACATTCTGAAATAAGATAGCTATCTTCTTCTCAATTCATAATTGGTTTTGAGGAGTTGACCCTAAAATATTTTGAGAAGTTTTAAGTTGAAGAAGGCGATGTTCAACCATGTAACTTCATGATGGTTCCAAACCTATGGATTCCAAATACTCAATACTCTATATAAGCCCGTTCCTTTGTCCGTACCGAATACTTAGGTAAAAGTCCCCATCTCATCTCGTTGTCTTCTTCTTGGTATTAGGGATGACGCTGGCATCTTGTATCTCTCAAACTAGTACCAAAAAATCGGTATCCCTCAAGTTCTTCTTGTTTTCTATCATGCTCTGTCGTATTTTGATTTTGACTCTTTTGAGCTAGTTGGAACTTCACACGAAAGAGTCACGGGAAGTGCACAAAACCATGCAAAAACACTAGGTTCGAGGTTAGATCGAGAGAGAAAGAGAATACATTTTGAAATAACATAGCTATCTTCTTCTTAATTCATAATTTGTTTTGCGGAGTTGACCACAAAATATTTTGAGAAGTTTTAAGTTGGAGAAAGCGGTGTTCAACCATGTAATTTCATGATTGTTCCAAACCTATGGATTCAAAATACTCAGACGCTATAAAGGCCCATTCCATTATCCGTACCGAAAACTTTTGTTAACGTCCCCATCTCTTACGGTCGTCGTCTTCTTGGTATTACAGATGACTTTGGCATCTTGTATCTCTCACACTAGTACCAATAAATAGGAATCCCTCAAGGTCTGCTTGTTTTTCATCATGCTCTTTCGTATTTTTATTACGACACTTTGGAGCTAGTTGGAACTTCACACAAAAGAGTAACAGGGAGTGCACAAAACAATCCAAAAATACTAGGTTCAAGGTTAGATCGAGAGAGAAAGAGAATACATTCTGAATAAAGATAGCTATCTTCTTCTCAATTCATAATTGGTTTTTAGGGGTTGACCATAAAATATTATGAAAAGTTTTAAGTTGAAGAAGGCGGTGTTCAAACATGTAACTTCATGATGGTTCCAAACCTATGGAGTTCAAATACTCAGACTCTTTATAAGCCCGTTCCTTTTTCCGTACCAAATACTTAGGTAAAAGTCCCCATCTCTTCTCGTTGTCTTCTTCTTGGTATTAGAGATGACGTTGGCATCTTGTATCTCTCACACTAGTACCAAAGAATCGGTATCCCTCAAGTTCTTCTTTTATTTCATCATGCTCTGTCGTATTTTGATTTTGACACTTTGGAGCTAGTTGGAACTTCACACGAAAGAGTCACGGGAAGTGCACAAAACCATCCCAAAATACTAGGTTCGAGGTTAGATCGAGAGAGAAAGAGAATACATTTTGAAATAAGATAGCTATCTTCTTCTCAATTCATAATTGGTTTTGAGGAGTTGACCATAAAATATTTTGAGAAGTTTTAAGTTGGAGAAGGCGGTTTTTAACCATGTAATTTTATGATGGTTCCAAACCTATGGATTCAAAATACTCAGACTCTACAAACGCCCGTTCCATTGTCCTAACGGAAAACATCTGTTAACGTCCCCATCTCTTATGGTCGTCGTGTTCTTGGTATTAGAGATAACATTGGCGTCTTGTATCGCTCACACTAGTACCATAACATCGGTATCCCTCAAGTTCTTCTTGTTTTTTATCCTGCTCTGTCGTATTTTTATCTCGACACTTTGGAGCTAGTTGGAACATCACACGAAAGCGTAACAGGGAGTGCACAAAACAATCCAAAAATACTAGGTTCGAGGTTAGATCGAGAGAGAAAGAGAATACATTTTGAATAAAAATAGCTATCTTCTTCTCAATTCATAATTGGTTTTGAGGGGTTGACCATAACATATTATGAAAATTTTTAAGTTGAAGAAGGCGGTGTTCAAACATGTAACTTCATGATGGTTCCAAACCTATGGAGTTCAAATACTCGTACTCTATATAAGCCCGTTCCTTTGTCCGTACCAAATACTTAGGTAAAAGTCCCCATCTCTTCTCGTTGTCTTCTTCTTGGTATTAGAGATGACGTTGGCATCTTGTATCTCTCACACTAGTACCAAAAAATCGGTATCCCTCAAGTTCTTCTTTTGTTTCATCATGCTTTGTCGTATTTTGATTTTGACACTTTGGAGCTAGTTGGAAATTCACACGAAAGAGTCATGGGAAGTGCACAAAACCATCCCAAAATACTAGGTTCGAGGTTAGATCGAGAGAGAAAGAGAATACATTCTGAATAAAGATAGCTATCTTCTTCTCAATTCATAATTGGTTTTGAGGGGTTGACCATAAAATATTATGAAAAGTTTTAAGTTGAAGAAGGCGGTGTTCAAACATGTAACTTCATGATGGTTCCAAACCTATGGAGTTCAAATACTCGTACTCTATATAAGCCAGTTCCTTTGTCCGTACCAAATACTTAGGTAAAAGTCCCCATCTCATCTCGTTGTCTTCTTCTTGGTATTAGGGATGACACTGGCATCTTGTATCTCTCAAACTAGTACCAAAATATCCCTCAAGTTCTTCTTGTTTTCTATCATGCTCTGTCGTATTTTGATGTTGACTCTTTTGAGCTAGTTGGAACTTCACACGAAAGAGTCACGGGAAGTGCACAAAACCATCCCAAAATACTAGGTTCGAGGTTAGATCGAGAGAGAAAGAGAATGCATTTTGAAATAAGATAGCTATCTTCTACTCAATTCATAATTGATTTTGAGGAGTTGACCCTAAAATATTTTGAGAAGTTTTAAGTTGAAGAAGGCGATGTTCAACCATGTAACTTCATGATGGTTCCAAAACTATGGATTCCAAATACTCAATACTCTACATAAGCCCGTTCCTTTGTCCGTACCGAATACTTAGGTAAAAGTCCCCATCTCATCTCGTTGTCTTCTTCTTGGTATTAGGGATGACGATGGCATCTTGTATCTCTCAAACTAGTACCAAAAAATCGGTATCCCTCATGTTCTTCTTTTATTTCATCATGCTCTGTCGTATTTTGATTTTGACACTTTGGAGTTAGTTGGAAATTCACACGAAAGAGTCATGGGAAGTGCACAAAACCATCCCAAAATACTAGGTTCGAGGTTAGATCGAGAGAGAAAGAGAATACATTCTGAAATAAGATAGCTATTTTATTCTCAATTCATAATTGGTTTTGAGGAGTTGACCCTAAAATATTTTGAGAAGTTTTAAGTTGAAGAAGGCGGTGTTCAAACATGTAACTTCATGATGGTTCCAAACCTATGGAGTTCAAATACTCAGACTCTTTATAAGCCCGTTCCTTTTTCCGTACCAAATACTTAGGTAAAAGTCCCCATCTCTTCTCGTTGTCTTCTTCTTGGTATTAGAGATGACGTTGGCATCTTGTATCTCTCACACTAGTACCAAAGAATCTGTATCCGTCAAGTTCTTCTTTTATTTCATCATGCTCTGTCGTATTTTGATTTTGACACTTTGGAGCTAGTTGGAACTTCACACGAAAGAGTCACGGGAAGTGCACAAAACCATCCCAAAATACTAGGTTCGAGGTTAGATCGAGAGAGAAAGAGAATACATTTTGAAATAAGATAGCTATCTTCTTCTCAATTCATAATTGGTTTTGAGGAGTTGACCATAAAATATTTTGAGAAGTTTTAAGTTGGAGAAGGCGGTTTTTAACCATGTAATTTTATGATGGTTCCAAACCTATGGATTCAAAATACTCACACTCTACAAACGCCCGTTCCATTGTCCTAACGGAAAACATCTGTTAACGTCCCCATCTCTTATGGTCGTCGTGTTCTTGGTATTAGAGATAACATTGGCGTCTTGTATCGCTCACACTAGTACCATAACATCGGTATCCCTCAAGTTCTTCTTGTTTTTTATCCCGCTTCTCCGTCGTATTTTTATCTCGACACTTTGGAGCTAGTTGGAACATCACACGAAAGCGTAACGGGGAGTGCACAAAACAATCCAAAAATACTAGGTTCGAGGTTAGATCGAGAGAGAAAGAGAATACATTTTGAATAAAAATAGCTATCTTCTTCTCGAATTCATAATTGGTTTTGAGGGGTTGACCATAACATATTATGAAAATTTTTAAGTTGAAGAAGGCGGTGTTCAAACATGTAACTTCATGATGGTTCCAAACCTATGGAGTTCAAATACTCGTACTCTATATAAGCCCGTTCCTTTGTCCGTACCAAATACTTAGGTAAAAGTCCCCATCTCTTCTCGTTGTCTTCTTCTTGGTATTAGAGATGACGTTGGCATCTTGTATCTCTCACACTAGTACCAAAAAATCGGTATCCCTCGAGTTCTTCTTTTGTTTCATCATGCTTTGTCGTATTTTGATTTTGACACTTTGGAGCTAGTTGGAAATTCACACGAAAGAGTCATGGGAAGTGCACAAAACCATCCCAAAATACTAGGTTCGAGGTTAGATCGAGAGAGAAAGAGAATACATTCTGAATAAAGATAGCTATCTTCTTCTCAATTCATAATTGGTTTTGAGGGGTTGACCATAAAATATTATGAAAAGTTTTAAGTTGAAGAAGGCGGTGTTCAAACATGTAACTTCATGATGGTTCCAAACCTATGGAGTTCAAATACTCGTACTCTATATAAGCCAGTTCCTTTGTCCGTACCAAATACTTAGGTAAAAGTCCCCATCTCATCTCGTTGTCTTCTTCTTGGTATTAGGGATGACACTGGCATCTTGTATCTCTCAAACTAGTACCAAAATATCCCTCAAGTTCTTCTTGTTTTCTATCATGCTCTGTCGTATTTTGATGTTGACTCTTTTGAGCTAGTTGGAACTTCACACGAAAGAGTCACGGGAAGTGCACAAAACCATCCCAAAATACTAGGTTCGAGGTTAGATCGAGAGAGAAAGAGAATGCATTTTGAAATAAGATAGCTATCTTCTACTCAATTCATAATTGATTTTGAGGAGTAGACCCTAAAATATTTTGAGAAGTTTTAAGTTGAAGAAGGCGATGTTCAACCATGTAACTTCATGATGGTTCCAAAACTATGGATTCCAAATACTCAATACTCTACATAAGCCCGTTCCTTTGTCCGTACCGAATACTTAGGTAAAAGTCCCCATCTCTTCTCGTTGTCTTCTTCTTGGTGTTAGGGATGACGTTGGCATCTTGTATCTCTCACACTAGTACCATAACATCGGTATCCCTCAAGTTCTTCTTGTTTTTCATCCCGCTTTGTCGTATTATTATTTCGACACTTTGGAGCTAGTTGGAACTTCACACGAAAGAGTCGCGGGAAGTGCACAAAACCATCCCAAAATACTAGGTTCGAGGTTAGATCGAGAGAGAAAGAGAATACATTCGAAATAAGATAGCCGTCTTCTTCTCAATTCATAATTGGTTTTGAGGAGTTGACCCTAAAATATTTTGAGAAGTTTTAAGTTGAAGAAGGCGATGTTCAACCATGTAACTTCATGATGGTTCCAAACCTATGGATTCCAAATACTCAATACTCTATATAAGCCCGTTCCTTTGTCCGTACCGAATACTTAGGTAAAAGTCCCCATCTCATCTCGTTGTCTTCTTCTTGGTATTAGGGATGACGATGGCATCTTGTATCTCTCAAACTAGTACCAAAAAATCGGTATCCCTTATGTTCTTCTTTTATTTCATCATGCTCTGTCGTATTTTGATTTTGACACTTTGGAGTTAGTTGGAAATTCACACGAAAGAGTCATGGGAAGTGCACAAAACCATCCCAAAATACTAGGTTCGAGGTTAGATCGAGAGAGAAAGAGAATACATTATGAAATAAGATAGCTATCTTCTTCTCAATTCATAATTGGTTTTGAGGAGTTGACCCTAAAATATTTTGAGAAGTTTTAAGTTGAAGAAGGCGATGTTCAACCATGTAACTTCATGATGGTTCCAAACCTATGGATTCCAAATACTCAATACTCTATATAAGCCCGTTCCTTTGTCCGTACCGAATACTTAGGTAAAAGTCCCCATCTCATCTCGTTGTCTTCTTCTTGGTATTAGGGATGACGCTGGCATCTTGTATCTCTCAAACTAGTACCAAAAAATCGGTATCCCTCAAGTTCTTCTTGTTTTCTATCATGCTCTGTCGTATTTTGATTTTGACTCTTTTGAGCTAGTTGGAACTTCACACGAAAGAGACACGGGAAGTGCACAAAACCATCCAAAAACACTAGGTTCGAGGTTAGATCGAGAGAGAAAGAGAATACATTTTGAAATAACATAGCTATCTTCTTCTTAATTCATAATTTGTTTTGCGGAGTTGACCACAAAATATTTTGAGAAGTTTTAAGTTGGAGAAAGCGGTGTTCAACCATGTAATTTCATGATTGTTCCAAACCTATGGATTCAAAATACTCAGACGCTATAAAGGCCCATTCCATTGTCCGTACCGAAACTTCTGTTAACTTCCCCATCTCTTACGGTCGTCGTCTTCTTGGTATTACAGATGACTTTGGCATCTTGTATCTCTCACACTAGTACCAATAAATAGGAATCCCTCAAGGTTCCGCTTTGTTTTTCATCATGCTCTTTCGTATTTTTATTTCGACACTTTGGAGCTAGTTGGAACTTCACACAAAAGAGTAACAGGTAGTGCACAAAACAATCCAAAAATACTAGGTTCAAGGTTAGATCGAGAGAGAAAGAGAATACATTCTGAATAAAGATAGCTATCTTCTTCTCAATTCATAATTGGTTTTTAGGGGTTGACCATAAAATATTATGAAAAGTTTTAAGTTGAAGAAGGCGGTGTTCAAACATGTAACTTCATGATGGTTCCAAACCTATGGAGTTCAAATACTCAGACTCTTTATAAGCCCGTTCCTTTTTCCGTACCAAATACTTAGGTAAAAGTCCCCATCTCTTCTCGTTGTCTTCTTCTTGGTATTAGAGATGACGTTGGCATCTTGTATCTCTCACACTAGTACCAAAGAATCGGTATCCCTCAAGTTCTTCTTTTATTTCATCATGCTCTGTCGTATTTTGATTTTGACACTTTGGAGCTAGTTGGAACATCACACGAAAGAGTCACGGGAAGTGCACAAAACCATCCCAAAATACTAGGTTCGAGGTTAGATCGAGAGAGAAAGAGAATACATTTTGAAATAAGATAGCTATCTTCTTCTCAATTCATAATTGGTTTTGAGGAGTTGACCATAAAATATTTTGAGAAGTTTTAAGTTGGAGAAGGCGGTTTTTAACCATGTAATTTTATGATGGTTCCAAACCTATGGATTCAAAATACTCAGACTCTACAAACGCCCGTTCCATTGTCCTAACGGAAAACATCTGTTAACGTCCCCATCTCTTATGGTCGTCGTGTTCTTGGTATTAGAGATAACATTGGCGTCTTGTATCTCTCACACTAGTACCATAACATCGGTATCCCTCAAGTTCTTCTTGTTTTTTATCCGCTCTCGTCGTATTTTTATCTCGACACTTTGGAGCTAGTTGGAACATCACACGAAAGCGTAACAGGGAGTGCACAAAACAATCCAAAAATACTAGGTTCGAGGTTAGATCGAGAGAGAAAGAGAATACATTTTGAATAAAAATAGCTATCTTCTTCTCAATTCATAATTGGTTTTGAGGGGTTGACCATAACATATTATGAAAATTTTTAAGTTGAAGAAGGCGGTGTTCAAACATGTAACTTCATGATGGTTCCAAACCTATGGAGTTCAAATACTCAGACTCTATATAAGCCCGTTCCTTTGTCCGTACCAAATACTTAGGTAAAAGTCCCCATCTCTTCTCGTTGTCTTCTTCTTGGTATTAGAGATGACGTTGGCATCTTGTATCTCTCACACTAGTACCAAAAAATCGGTATCCCTCAAGTTCTTCTTTTGTTTCATCATGCTTTGTCGTATTTTGATTTTGACACTTTGGAGCTAGTTGGAAATTCACACGAAAGAGTCATGGGAAGTGCACAAAACCATCCCAAAATACTAGGTTCGAGGTTAGATCGAGAGAGAAAGAGAATACATTCTGAATAAAGATAGCTATCTTCTTCTCAATTCATAATTGGTTTTGAGGGGTTGACCATAAAATATTATGAAAAGTTTTAAGTTGAAGAAGGCGGTGTTCAAACATGTAACTTCATGATGGTTCCAAACCTATGGAGTTCAAATACTCAGACTCTATATAAGCCAGTTCCTTTGTCCGTACCAAATACTTAGGTAAAAGTCCCCATCTCATCTCGTTGTCTTCTTCTTGGTATTAGGGATGACACTGGCATCTTGTATCTCTCAAACTAGTACCAAAATATCCCTCAACTTCTTCTTGTTTTCTATCATGCTCTGTCGTATTTTGATATTGACTCTTTTGAGCTAGTTGGAACTTCACACGAAAGAGTCACGGGAAGTGCACAAAACCATCCCAAAATACTAGGTTCGAGGTTAGATCGAGAGAGAAAGAGAATACATTTTGAAATAAGATAGCTATCTTCTACTCAATTCATAATTGATTTTGAGGAGTTGACCCTAAAATATTTTGAGAAGTTTTAAGTTGAAGAAGGCGATGTTCAACCATGTAACTTCATGATGGTTCCAAAACTATGGATTCCAAATACTCAATACTCTACATAAGCCCGTTCCTTTGTCCGTACCGAATACTTAGGTAAAAGTCCCCATCTCTTCTCGTTGTCTTCTTCTTGGTGTTAGGGATGACGTTGGCATCTTGTATCTCTCACACTAGTACCATAACATCGGTATCCCTCAAGTTCTTCTTGTTTTTCATCCTGCTTTGTCGTATTATTATTTCGACACTTTGGAGCTAGTTGGAACTTCACACGAAAGAGTCGCGGGAAGTGCACAAAACCATCCCAAAATACTAGGTTCGAGGTTAGATCGAGAGAGAAAGAGAATACATTCTGAAATAAGATAGCTGTCTTCTTCTCAATTCATAATTGGTTTTGAGGAGTTGACCCTAAAATATTTTGAGAAGTTTTAAGTTGAAGAAGGCGATGTTCAACCATGTAACTTCATGATGGTTCCAAACCTATGGATTCCAAATACTCAATACTCTATATAAGCCCGTTCCTTTGTCCGTACCGAATACTTAGGTAAAAGTCCCCATCTCATCTCGTTGTCTTCTTCTTGGTATTAGGGATGACGATGGCATCTTGTATCTCTCAAACTAGTACCAAAAAATCGGTATCCCTCATGTTCTTCTTTTATTTCATCATGCTCTGTCGTATTTTGATTTTGACACTTTGGAGTTAGTTGGAAATTCACACGAAAGAGTCATGGGAAGTGCACAAAACCATCCCAAAATACTAGGTTCGAGGTTAGATCGAGAGAGAAAGAGAATACATTCTGAAATAAGATAGCTATCTTCTTCTCAATTCATAATTGGTTTTGAGGAGTTGACCCTAAAATATTTTGAGAAGTTTTAAGTTGAAGAAGGTGATGTTCAACCATGTAACTTCATGATGGTTCCAAACCTATGAATTCCAAATACTCAATACTCTATATAAGCCCGTTCCTTTGTCCGTACCGAATACTTAGGTAAAAGTCCCCATCTCATCTCGTTGTCTTCTTCTTGGTATTAGGGATGACGCTGGCATCTTGTATCTCTCAAACTAGTACCAAAAAATCGGTATCCCTCAAGTTCTTCTTGTTTTCTATCATGCTCTGTCGTATTTTGATTTTGACTCTTTTGAGCTAGTTGGAACTTCACACGAAAGAGTCACGGGAAGTGCACAAAACCATCCAAAAACACTAGGTTCGAGGTTAGATCGAGAGAGAAAGAGAATACATTTTGAAATAACATAGCTATCTTCTTCTTAATTCATAATTTGTTTTGCGGAGTTGACCACAAAATATTTTGAGAAGTTTTAAGTTGGAGAAAGCGGTGTTCAACCATGTAATTTCATGATTGTTCCAAACCTATGGATTCAAAATACTCAGACGCTATAAAGGCCCATTCCATTGTCCGTAACGAAACTTCTGTTAACGTCCCCATCTCTTACGGTCGTCGTCTTCTTGGTATTACAGATGACTTTGGCATCTTGTATCTCTCACACTAGTACCAATAAATAGGAATCCCTCAAGGTCTGCTTGTTTTTCATCATGCTCTTTCGTATTTTTATTTCGACACTTTGGAGCTAGTTGGAACTTCACACAAAAGAGTAACAGGGAGTGCACAAAACAATCCAAAAATACTAGGTTCAAGGTTAGATCGAGAGAGAAAGAGAATACATTCTGAATAAAGATAGCTATCTTCTTCTCAATTCATAATTGGTTTTTAGGGGTTGACCATAAAATATTATGAAAAGTTTTAAGTTGAAGAAGGCGGTGTTCAAACATTTAACTTCATGATGGTTCCAAACCTATGGAGTTCAAATACTCAGACTCTTTATAAGCCCGTTCCTTTTTCCGTACCAAATACTTAGGTAAAAGTCCCCATCTCTTCTCGTTGTCTTCTTCTTGGTATTAGAGATGACGTTGGCATCTTGTATCTCTCACACTAGTACCAAAGAATCGGTATCCCTCAAGTTCTTCTTTTATTTCATCATGCTCTGTCGTATTTTGATTTTGACACTTTGGAGCTAGTTGGAACTTCACACGAAAGAGTCACGGGAAGTGCACAAAACCATCCCAAAATACTAGGTTCGAGGTTAGATCGAGAGAGAAAGAGAATACATTTTGAAATAAGATAGCTATCTTCTTCTCAATTCATAATTGGTTTTGAGG
Source organism: Linum usitatissimum (assembly GCA_030674075.2). Classification (NCBI taxonomy): domain Eukaryota; kingdom Viridiplantae; phylum Streptophyta; class Magnoliopsida; order Malpighiales; family Linaceae; genus Linum; species Linum usitatissimum. Next base: position 36,842 of record JAUJYP020000806.1, read on the forward strand.
AGTTGACCATAAAATATTTTGAGAAGTTTTAAGTTGGAGAAGGCGGTTTTTAACCATGTAATTTTATGATGGTTCCAAACCTATGGATTCAAAATACTCACACTCTACAAACGCCCGTTCCATTGTCCTAACGGAAAACATCTGTTAACGTCCCCATCTCTTATGGTCGTCGTGTTCTTGGTATTAGAGATAACATTGGCGTCTTGTATCTCTCACACTAGTACCATAACATCGGTATCCCTCAAGTTCTTCTTGTTTTTTATCCTGCTCTGTCGTATTTTTATCTCGACACTTTGGAGCTAGTTGGAACATCACACGAAAGCGTAACAGGGAGTGCACAAAACAATCCAAAAATACTAGGTTCGAGGTTAGATCGAGAGAGAAAGAGAATACATTTTGAATAAAAATAGCTATCTTCTTCTCAATTCATAATTGGTTTTGAGGGGTTGACCATAACATATTATGAAAATTTATAAGTTGAAGAAGGCGGTGTTCAAACATGTAACTTCATGATGGTTCCAAACCTATGGAGTTCAAATACTCAGACTCTATATAAGCCAGTTCCTTTGTCCGTACCAAATACTTAGGTAAAAGTGCCCATCTCATCTCGTTGTCTTCTTCTTGGTATGAGGGATGACACTGGCATCTTGTATCTCTCAAACTAGTACCAAAATATCCCTCAAGTTCTTCTTGTTTTCTATCATGCTCTGTCGTATTTTGATGTTGACTCTTTTGAGCTAGTTGGAACTTCACACGAAAGAGTCACGGGAAGTGCACAAAACCATCCCAAAATACTAGGTTCGAGGTTAGATCGAGAGAGAAAGAGAATACATTTTGAAATAAGATAACTATCTTCTACTCAATTCATAATTGATTTTGAGGAGTTGACCCTAAAATATTTTGAGAAGTTTTAAGTTGAAGAAGGCGATGTTCAACCATGTAACTTCATGATGGTTCCAAAACTATGGATTCCAAATACTCAATACTCTACATAAGCCCGTTCCTTTGTCCGTACCGAATACTTAGGTAAAAGTCCCCATCTCTTCTCGTTGTCTTCTTCTTGGTGTTAGGGATGACGTTGGCATCTTGTATCTCTCACACTAGTACCATAACATCGGTATCCCTCAAGTTCTTCTTGTTTTTCATCCTGCTTTGTCGTATTATTATTTCGACACTTTGGAGCTAGTTGGAACTTCACACGAAAGAGTCGCGGGAAGTGCACAAAACCATCCCAAAATACTAGGTTCGAGGTTAGATCGAGAGAGAAAGAGAATACATTCGAAATAAGATAGCCGTCTTCTTCTCAATTCATAATTGGTTTTGAGGAGTTGACCCTAAAATATTTTGAGAAGTTTTAAGTTGAAGAAGGCGATGTTCAACCATGTAACTTCATGATGGTTCAAAACCTATGGATTCCAAATACTCAATACTCTATATAAGCCCGTTCCTTTGTCCGTACCGAATACTTAGGTAAAAGTCCCCATCTCATCTCGTTGTCTTCTTCTTGGTATTAGGGATGACGATGGCATCTTGTATCTCTCAAACTAGTACCAAAAAATCGGTATCCCTCATGTTCTTCTTGTTCTCCATCATGCTCTATCGTATTTTGATTTTGACACTTTGGAGCTAGTTGGAACTTCACACGAAAGAGTCACGGGAAGTGCACAAAACCATCCCAAAATACTAGGTTTGAGGTTAGATCGAGAGAGAAAGAGAATACATTTTGAAATAAGATAGCTATCTTCTTCTCAATTCATAATTGGTTTTGAGGAGTTGACCATAAAATATTTTGAGAAGTTTTAAGTTGGAGAAGGCGGTTTTTAACCATGTAATTTTATGATGGTTCCAAACCTATGGAGTTCAAATACTCAGACTCTATATAAGCCCGTTCCTTTGTCCGTACCAAATACTTAGGTAAAAGTCCCCATCTCTTCTCGTTGTCTTCTTCTTGGTATTAGAGATGACGTTGGCATCTTGTATCTCTCACACTAGTACCAAAAAATCGGTATCCCTCAAGTTCTTCTTTTGTTTCATCATGCTTTGTCGTATTTTGATTTTGACACTTTGGAGCTAGTTGGAAATTCACACGAAAGAGTCATGGGAAGTGCACAAAACCATCCCAAAATACTAGGTTCGAGGTTAGATCGAGAGAGAAAGAGAATACATTCTGAATAAAGATAGCTATCTTCTTCTCAATTCATAATTGATTTTGAGGAGTTGACCATAAAATATTTTGAGAAGTTTTGAGTTGGAGAAGGCGGTGTTCAACCATGTAATTTTATGATGGTTCCAAACCTATGGAATCAAAATACTCAGACTCTACAAACGCCCGTTCCATTGTCCTAACTGAAAACATCTGTTAACGTCCCCATCTCTTCTGGTCGTCGTGTTCTTGGCATTAGAGATGACATTGGTGTCTTGTATCTGTCACACTAGTACCATAACATCAGTATCCCTCAAGTTCTTCTTGTTTTTTTATCCTGCTCTGTCGTATTTTTATTTCGACACTTTGGAGCTAGTTGGAACATCACACGAAAGTGTAACAGGGAGTGCACAAAACAATCCAAAAATACTAGGTTCGAGGTTAGATCGAGAGAGAAAGAGAATACATTCCGAAAAAAGATAGCTATCTTCTTCTCAATTCATAATTGGTTTTGAGGGGTTGACCATAAAATGTTTTCAAAAGTTTTAAGTTGAAGAAAGCATTGTTCAAACATGTAACTTCATGATGGTTCCAAACCTATGGAGTTCAAATAGTCAGACTCTATATAAGCCAGTTCCTTTGTCCGTACCAAATACTTAGGTAAAATTCCCCATCTCATCTCGTTGTCTTCTTCTTGGTATTAGGGATGACACTGGCATCTTGTATCTCTCAAACTAGTACCAAAATATCCCTCAAGTTCTTCTTGTTTTCTATCATGCTCTGTCGTATTTTGATGTTGACTCTTTTGAGCTAGTTGGAACTTCACACGAAAGAGTCACGGGAAGTGCACAAAACCATCCCAAAATATTAGGTTCGAGGTTAGATCGAGAGAGAAAGAGAATACATTTTGAAATAAGATAGCTATCTTCTACTCAATTCATAATTGATTTTGAGGAGTTGACCCTAAAATATTTTGAGAAGTTTTAAGTTGAAGAAGGCGATGTTCAACCATGTAACTTCATGATGGTTCCAAAACTACGGATTCCAAATACTCAATACTCTACATAAGCCCGTTCCTTTGTCCGTACCGAATACTTAGGTAAAAGTCCCCATCTCTTCTCGTTGTCTTCTTCTTGGTGTTAGGGATGACGTTGGCATCTTGTATCTCTCACACTAGTACCATAACATCGGTATCCCTCAAGTTCTTCTTGTTTTTCATCCTGCTTTGTCGTATTATTATTTCGACACTTTGGAGCTAGTTGGAACTTCACACGAAAGAGTCGCGGGAAGTGCACAAAACCATCCCAAAATACTAGGTTCGAGGTTAGATCGAGAGAGAAAGAGAATACATTCGAAATAAGATAGCTGTCTTCTTCTCAATTCATAATTGGTTTTGAGGAGTTGACCCTAAAATATTTTGAGAAGTTTTAAGTTGAAGAAGGCGATGTTCAACCATGTAACTTCATGATGGTTCCAAACCTATGGATTCCAAATACTCAATACTCTATATAAGCCCGTTCCTTTGTCCGTACCGAATACTTAGGTAAAAGTCCCCATCTCATCTCGTTGTCTTCTTCTTGGTATTAGGGATGACGATGGCATCTTGTATCTCTCAAACTAGTACCAAAAAATCGGTATCCCTCATGTTCTTCTTGTTCTCCATCATGCTCTATCGTATTGTGATTTTGACACTTTGGAGCTAGTTGGAACTTCACACGAAAGAGTCACGAGAAGTGCACAAAACCATCCCAAAATACTAGGTTTGAGGTTAGATCGAGAGAGAAAGAGAATACATTTTGAAATAAGATAGCTATCTTCTTCTCAATTCATAATTGGTTTTGAGGAGTTGACCATAAAATATTTTGAGAAGTTTTAAGTTGGAGAAGGCGGTTTTTAACCATGTAATTTTATGATGGTTCCAAACCTATGGATTCAAAATACTCAGACTCTACAAACGCCCGTTCCATTGTCCTAACGGAAAACATCTGTTAACGTCCCCATCTCTTATGGTCGTCGTGTTCTTGGTATTAGAGATAACATTGGCGTCTTGTATCTCTCACACTAGTACCATAACATCGGTATCCCTCAAGTTCTTCTTGTTTTTTATCCTCGCTCTCCGTCGTATTTTTATCTCGACACTTTGGAGCTAGTTGGAACATCACACGAAAGCGTAACAGGGAGTGCACAAAACAATCCAAAAATACTAGGTTCGAGGTTAGATCGAGAGAGAAAGAGAATACATTCTGAATAAAGATAGCTATCTTCTTCTCAATTCATAATTGGTTTTGAGGGGTTGACCATAACATATTATGAAAATTTTTAAGTTGAAGAAGGCGGTGTTCAAACATGTAACTTCGTGATGGTTCCAAACCTATGGAGTTCAAATACTCAGACTCTATATAAGCCCGTTCCTTTGTCCGTACCAAATACTTAGGTAAAAGTCCCCATCTCTTCTCGTTGTCTTCTTCTTGGTATTAGAGATGACGTTGGCATCTTGTATCTCTCACACTAGTACCAAAAAATCGGTATCCCTCAAGTTGTTCTTTTCTTTCATCATGCTCTGTCGTATTTTGATTTTGACACTTTGGAGCTAGTTGGAAATTCACACGAAAGAGTCAGGGGAAGTGCACAAAACCATCCAAAAATACTAGGTTCGAGGTTAGATCGAGAGAGAAAGAGAATACATTCTGAATAAAGATAGCTATCTTCTTCTCAATTCATAATTGGTTTTGAGGGGTTGACCATAAAATATTATGAAAAGTTTTAAGTTGAAGAAGGCGGTGATCAAACTTGTAACTTCATGATGGTTCCAAACCTATGGAGTTCAAATACTCAGACTCTATATAAGCCAGTTCCTTTGTCCGTACCAAATACTTAGGTAAAAGTCCCCATCTCATCTCGTTGTCTTCTTCTTGGTATTAGGGATGACGCTGGCATCTTGTATCTCTCAAACTAGTACCAAAAAATCGGTATCCCTCAAGTTCTTCTTGTTTTCTATCATGCTCTGTCGTATTTTGATTTTGACTCTTTTGAGCTAGTTGGAACTTCACACGAAAGAGTCACGGGAAGTGCATAAAACCATCCCAAAATACTAGGTTCGAGGTTAGATCGAGAGAGAAAGAGAATACATTTTGAAATAAGATAGCTATCTTCTACTCAATTCATAATTGATTTTGAGGAGTTGACCCTAAAATATTTTGAGAAGTTTTAAGTTGAAGTAGGCGATGTTCAACCATGTAACTTCATGATGGTACCAAAACTATGGATTCCAAATACTCAATACTCTACATAAGCCCGTTCCTTTGTCCGTACCGAATACTTAGGTAAAAGTCCCCATCTCTTCTCGTTGTCTTCTTCTTGGTGTTAGGGATGACGTTGGCATCTTGTATCTCTCACACTAGTACCATAACATCGGTATCCCTCAAGTTCTTCTTGTTTTTCATCCTGCTTTGTCGTATTATTATTTCGACACTTTGGAGCTAGTTGGAACTTCACACGAAAGAGTCGCGGGAAGTGCACAAAACAATCCAAAAATACTAGGTTCGAGGTTAGATCGAGAGAGAAAGAGAATACATTCCGAAAAAAGATAGCTATCTTCTTCTCAATTCATAATTGGTTTTGAGGGGTTGACCATAAAATGTTTTCAAAAGTTTTAAGTTGAAGAAAGCGGTGTTCAAACATGTAACTTCATGATGGTTCCAAAACTATGGATTCCAAATACTCAATACTCTACATAAGCCCGATCCTTTGTCCGTACCGAATACTTAGGTAAAAGTCCCCATCTCTTCTCGTTGTCTTCTTCTTGGTGTTAGGGATGACGTTGGCATCTTGTATCTCTCACACTAGTACCATAACATCGGTATCCCTCAAGTTCTTCTTGTTTTTCATCCCGCTTTGTCGTATTATTATTTCGACACTTTGGAGCTAGTTGGAACTTCACACGAAAGAGTCGCGGGAAGTGCACAAAACAATCCAAAAATACTAGGTTCGAGGTTAGATCGAGAGAGAAAGAGAATACATTCCGAAAAAAGATAGCTATCTTCTTCTCAATTCATAATTGGTTTTGAGGGGTTGACCATAAAATGTTTTCAAAAGTTTTAAGTTGAAGAAAGCGGTGTTCAAACATGTAACTTCATGATGGTTCCAAAACTATGGATTCCAAATACTCAATACTCTACATAAGCCCGATCCTTTGTCCGTACCGAATACTTAGGTAAAAGTCCCCATCTCTTCTCGTTGTCTTCTTCTTGGTGTTAGGGATGACTTTGGCATCTTGTATCTCTCACACTAGTACCATAACATCGGTATCCCTCAAGTTCTTCTTGTTTTTCATCCCGCTTTGTCGTATTATTATTTCGACACTTTGGAGCTAGTTGGAACTTCACACGAAAGAGTCGCGGGAAGTGCACAAAACCATCCCAAAATACTAGGTTCGAGGTTAGATCGAGAGAGAAAGAGAATACATTCTGAAATAAGATAGCTATCTTCTTCTCAATTCATAATTGGTTTTGAGGAGTTGACCCTAAAATATTTTGAGAAGTTTTAAGTTGAAGAAGGCGATGTTCAACCATGTAACTTCATGATGGTTCTAAACCTATGGATTCCAAATACTCAATACTCTATATAAGCCCGTTCCTTTGTCCGTACCGAATACTTAGGTAAAAGTCCCCATCTCATCTCGTTGTCTTCTTCTTGGTATTAGGGATGACGCTGGCATCTTGTATCTCTCAAACTAGTACCAAAAAATCGGTATCCCTCAAGTTCTTCTTGTTTTCCATCATGCTCTGTCGTATTTTGATTTTGACACTTTGGAGCTAGTTGGAACTTCACACGAAAGAGTCACGGGAAGTGCACAAAACCATCCCAAAATACTAAGTTTGAGGTTAGATCGAGAGAGAAAGAGAATACATTCTGAAATAAGATAGCTATCTTCTTCTCAATTCATAATTGATTTTGAGGAGTTGACCATAAAATATTTTGAGAAGTTTTAAGTTGGAGAAGGCGGTGTTCAACCATGTAATTTTATGATGGTTCCAAACCTATGGAATCAAAATACTCAGACTCTACAAACGCCCGTTCCATTGTCCTAACTGAAAACATCTGTTAACGTCCCCATCTCTTCTGGTCATCGTGTTCTTGGCATTAGAGATGACATTGGTGTCTTGTATCTGTCACACTAGTACCATAACATCGGTATCCCTCAAGTTCTTCTTGTTTTTTTATCCCTTTCCGTCGTATTTTTATTTCGACACTTTGGAGCTAGTTGGAACATCACACGAAAGCGTAACGAGGAGTGCACAAAACAATCCAAAAATACTAGGTTCGAGGTTAGATCGAGAGAGAAAGAGAATACATTCCGAAAAAAGATAGCTATCTTCTTCTCAATTCATAATTGGTTTTGAGGGGTTGACCATAAAATGTTTTCAAAAGTTTTAAGTTGAAGAAAGCGGTGTTCAAACATGTAACTTCATGATGGTTCCAAAACTATGGATTCCAAATACTCAATACTCTACATAAGCCCGATCCTTTGTCCGTACCGAATACTTAGGTAAAAGTCCCCATCTCTTCTCGTTGTCTTCTTCTTGGTGTTAGGGATGACTTTGGCATCTTGTATCTCTCACACTAGTACCATAACATCGGTATCCCTCAAGTTCTTCTTGTTTTTCATCCTGCTTTGTCGTATTATTATTTCGACACTTTGGAGCTAGTTGGAACTTCACACGAAAGAGTCGCGGGAAGTGCACAAAACCATCCCAAAATACTAGGTTCGAGGTTAGATTGAGAGAGAAAGAGAATACATTCTGAAATAAGATAGCTATCTTCTTCTCAATTCATAATTGGTTTTGAGGAGTTGACCCTAAAATATTTTGAGAAGTTTTAAGTTGAAGAAGGCGATGTTCAACCATGTAACTTCATGATGGTTCCAAACCTATGGATTCCAAATACTCAATACTCTATATAAGCCCGTTCCTTTGTCCGTACCGAATACTTAGGTAAAAGTCCCCATCTCATCTCGTTGTCTTCTTCTTGGTATTAGGGATGACGATGGCATCTTATATCTCTCAAACTAGTACCAAAAAATCGGTATCCCTCAAGTTATTCTTGTTTTCCATCATGCTCTGTCGTATTTTGATTTTGACACTTTGGAGCTAGTTGGAACTTCACACGAAAGAGTCACGGGAAGTGCACAAAACCATCCCAAAATACTAGGTTTGAGGTTAGATCGAGAGAGAAAGAGAATACATTCTGAAGTAAGATAGCTATCTTCTTCTCAATTCATAATTGATTTTGAGGAGTTGACCATAAAATATTTTGAGAAGTTTTGAGTTGGAGAAGGCGGTGTTCAACCATGTAATTTTATGATGGTTCCAAACCTATGGAATCAAAATACTCAGACTCTACAAACGCCCGTTCCATTGTCCTAACTGAAAACATCTGTTAACGTCCCCATCTCTTTCGGTCGTCGTGTTCTTGGCATTAGAGATGACATTGGTGTCTTGTATCTGTCACACTAGTACCATAACATCAGTATCCCTCAAGTTCTTCTTGTTTTTTTATCCTGCTCTGTCGTATTTTTATTTCGACACTTTGGAGCTAGTTGGAACATCAACACGAAAGCGTAACAGGGAGTGCACAAAACAATCCAAAAATACTAGGTTCGAGGTTAGATCGAGAGAGAAAGAGAATACATTCCGAAAAAAGATAGCTATCTTCTTCTCAATTCATAATTGGTTTTGAGGGGTTGACCATAAAATGTTTTCAAAAGTTTTAAGTTGAAGAAAGCATTGTTCAAACATGTAACTTCATGATGGTTCCAAACCTATGGAGTCCAAATACTCAGACTCTATATAAGCCCGTTCCTTTGTCCGTACGAAATACTTAGGTAAAAGTCCCCATCTCTTCTCGTTGTCTTCTTCTTGGTATTAGAGATGACGTTGGCATCTTGTATCTCTCACACTAGTACCAAAAAATCGGTATCCCTCAAGTTCTTCTTTTATTTCATCATGCTCTATCGTATTTTGATTTTGACACTTTGGAGCTAGTTGGAAATTCACACGAAAGAGTCACGGGAAGTGCACAAAACCATCCCAAAATACTAGGTTCGAGGTTAGATCGAGAGAGAAAGAGAATACATTCTGAAATAAGATAGCTATCTTCTTCTCAATTCATAATTGGTTTTGAGGAGTTGACCCTAAAATATTTTGAGAAGTTTTAAGTTGAAGAAGGCGATGTTCAACCATGTAACTTCATGATGGTTCCAAAACTATGGATTCCAAATACTCGATACTCTACATAAGCCCGTTCCTTTGTCCGTACCGAATACTTAGGTAAAAGTCCCCATCTCATCTCGTTGTCTTCTTCTTGGTATTAGGGATGACGCTGGCATCTTGTATCTCTCAAACTAGTACCAAAAAATCGGTATCCCTCAAGTTCTTCTTGTTTTCTATCATGCTCTGTCGTATTTTGATTTTGACTCTTTTGAGCTAGTTGGAACTTCACACGAAAGAGTCACGGGAAGTGCACAAAACCATCCCAAAATACTAGGTTCGAGGTTAGATCGAGAGAGAAAGAGAATACATTCTGAAATAAGATAGCTATCTTCTTCTCAATTCATAATTGATTTTGAGGAGTTGACCATAAAATATTTTGAGAAGTTTTAAGTTGGAGAAGGCGGTGTTCAACCATGTAATTTTATGATGGTTCCAAACCTATGGAATCAAAATACTCAGACTCTACAAACGCCCGTTCCATTGTCCTAACTGAAAACATCTGTTAACGTCCCCATCTCTTCTGGTCATCGTGTTCTTGGCATTAGAGATGACATTGGTGTCTTGTATCTGTCACACTAGTACCATAACATCGGTATCCCTCAAGTTCTTCTTGTTTTTTTATCCTGCTCTGTCGTATTTTTATTTCGACACTTTGGAGCTAGTTGGAACATCACACGAAAGCGTAACAGGGAGTGCACAAAACAATCCAAAAATACTAGGTTCGAGGTTAGATCGAGAGAGAAAGAGAATACATTCCGAAAAAAGATAGCTATCTTCTTCTCAATTCATAATTGGTTTTGAGGGGTTGACCATAAAATGTTTTCAAAAGTTTTAAGTTGAAGAAAGCGGTGTTCAAACATGTAACTTCATGATGGTTCCAAAACTATGGATTCCAAATACTCAATACTCTACATAAGCCCGATCCTTTGTCCGTACCGAATACTTAGGTAAAAGTCCCCATCTCTTCTCGTTGTCTTCTTCTTGGTATTAGAGATGACGTTGGCATCTTGTATCTCTCACACTAGTACCAAAAAATTGGTATCCCTCAAGTTCTTCTTTTATTTCATCATGCTCCGTTGTATTTTAATTTTGACATTTTGGAGCTAGTTGGAACTTCACACGAAAGAGTCACGGGAAGTGCACAAAACCATCCCAAAATACTAGGTTCGAGGTTAGATCGAGAGAGAAAGAGAATACATTCTGAAACAAGATAGCTATCTTCTTCTCAATTCATAATTGGTTTTGAGGAGTTGACCATAAAATATTTTGAGAAGTTTTAAGTTGGAGAAGGCGGTGTTCAACCATGTAATTTTATGATGGTTCCAAACCTATAATTCAAAATACTCAGACTCTACAAATGCCCGTTCCATTGTCCTAACTGAAAACATATGTTAACATCCCCATCTCTTCTTGTCGTCGTGTTATTGGTATTAGAGATGACATTGGCGTCTTGTATCTCTCACACTAGTACCATAACATCGGTATCCCTCAAGTTCTTCTTGTTTTTGATCCTGCTTCGAAGTATTTTTATTTCGACACTTTGGAGCTAGTTGGAACATCACACGAAAGCGTAACGAGGAGTGCACAAAACCATCCCAAAATACTAGATTCGAGGTTAGATCGAGAGAGAAAGAGAATACATTCTCAAATAAGATAGCTATCTTCTTCTCAATTCATAATTGGTTTTGAGGAGTTGACCCTAAAATATTTTGAGAAGTTTTAAGTTGAAAAAGGCGGTGCTCAACCATGTAACTTCATGATGGTTCCAAACCTATGGATTCCAAATACTCAATACTCTACATAAGCCCGTTCCTTTGTCCATACCGAATACTTAGGTAAAAGTCCCCATCTCTTCTCGTTGTCTTCTTGTTGGTATTAGGGATGACTTTGGCATCTTGTATCTCTCACACTAGTACAATAACATCGGTATCCCTCAAGTTCTTCTTGTTTTTCATCCTGCTTTGTCGTATTTTTATTTCGACACTTTGGAGCTAGTTGGAACTTCACACGAAAGAGTCACGGGAAGTGCACAAAACCATCCCAAAATACTAGGTTCGAGGTTAGATCGAGAGAGAAAGAGAATACATTTTGAAAAAAGATAGCTATCTTATTCTCAATTCATAATTGGTTTTGAAGAGTTGACCATAAAATATTTTGAGAAGTTTTAAGTTGAAGAAGGCGGTGTTCAAACATGTAACTTCATGATGGTTCCAAACCTATGGAGTCCTAATACTCTGACTCTATATAAGCCAGTTCCTTTGTCCGTACCGAATACTTAGGTAAAAGTCCCCATCTGTTCTCGTTGTCTTCTTCTAGGTATTAGAGATGACGGTGGCATCTTGTATCTCTCACACTAGTACCAAAAAATCGGTATCCCTCAAGTTCTTCTTTTATTTCATCATGCTCGTCGTATTTTGATTTTGACACTTTGGAGCTAGTTGGAACTTCACACGGAAGAGTCACGGGAAGTGCACAAAACCATCCCAAAATACTAGGTCCGAGGTTAGATCGAGAGAGAAAGAGAATACATTATGAAATAAGATAGCTATCTTCTTCTCAATTCATAATTCGTTTTGAGGAGTTGACCATAAAATATTTTGAGAAGTTTTAAGTTGGAGAAGGCGGTGTTCAACCATGTAATTTTATGATGGTTCCAAACCTATGGATTCAAAATACTCAGACTCTACAAACGCCCGTTCCATTGTCCTAATTGAAAACATCCGTTAACGTCCCCATCTCTTCGGTCGTCGTGTTCTTGGTATTAGAGATGACATTGGTATCTTGTATCTGTCACACTAGTACCATAACATCGGTATCCCTCAAGTTCTTCTTGTTTTTTATCCTGCTCTGTCGTATTTTTATTTCGACACTTTGGAGCTAGTTGGAACATCACACGAAAGCGTAACAGGGAGTGCACAAAACAATCAAAAAATACTATGTTCGAGGTTAGATCGAGAGAGAAAGAGAATACATTCTGAAAAAAGATAGCTATCTTCTTCTCAATTCATAATTGGTTTTGAGGGGTTGACCATAAAATGTTTTCAAAAGTTTTAAGTTGAAGAAAGCGGTGTTCAAACATGTAACTTCATGATGGTTCCAAACCTATGGAGTCCAAATAGTCAAACTCTATATACGCCCGTTCCTTTGTCAGTACGAAATACTTAGGTAAAAGTCCCCATCTCTTCTCGTTGTCTTCTTCTTGGTATTAGAGATGATGTTGGCATCTTGTATCTCTCACACTAGTACCAAAAACTGGTATCCCTCAAGTTCTTCTTTTATTTCATCATGCTCTGTCGTATTTTAATTTTGACATTTTGGAGCTAGTTGGAACTTCACACGAAAGAGTCACGGGAAGTGCACAAAACCATCCCAAAATACTAGGTTCGAGGTTAGATCGAGAGAGAAAGAGAATACATTCGAAACAAGATAGCTATCTTCTTCTCAATTCATAATTGGTTTTGAGGAGTTGACCATAAAATATTTTGAGAAGTTTTAAGTTGGAGAAGGCGGTGTTCAACCATGTAATTTTATGATGGTTCCAAACCTATAATTCAAAATACTCAGACTCTACAAATGCCCGTTCCATTGTCCTAACTGAAAACATATGTTAACGTCCCCATCTCTTCTTGTCGTCGTGTTATTGGTATTAGAGATGACATTGGCGTCTTGTATCTCTCACACTAGTACCATAACATCGGTATCCCTCAAGTTCTTCTTGTTTTTGATCCTGCTCCGAAGTATTTTTATTTCGACACTTTGGAGCTAGTTGGAACATCACACGAAAGCGTAACAGGGAGTGCACAAAACCATCCCAAAATACTAGATTCGAGGTTAGATCGAGAGAGAAAGAGAATACATTCTCAAATAAGATAGCTATCTTCTTCTCAATTCATAATTGGTTTTGAGGAGTTGACCCTAAAATATTTTGAGAAGTTTTAAGTTGAAAAAGGCGGTGCTCAACCATGTAACTTCATGATGGTTCCAAACCTATGGATTCCAAATACTCAATACTCTACATAAGCCCGTTCCTTTGTCCATACCGAATACTTAGGTAAAAGTCCCCATCTCTTCTCGTTGTCTTCTTGTTGGTATTAGGGATGACTTTGGCATCTTGTATCTCTCACACTAGTACAATAACATCGGTATCCCTCAAGTTCTTCTTGTTTTTCATCCTGCTTTGTCGTATTATTATTTCGACACTTTGGAGCTAGTTGGAACTTCACACGAAAGAGTCACGGGAAGTGCACAAAACCATCCCAAAATACTAGGTTCGAGGTTAGATCGAGAGAGAAAGAGAATACATTTTGAAAAAAGATAGCTATCTTATACTCAATTCATAATTGGTTTTGAAGAGTTGACCATAAAATATTTTGAGAAGTTTTAAGTTGAAGAAGGCGGTGTTCAAACATGTAACTTCATGATGGTTCCAAACCTATGGAGTCCAAATACTCTGACTCTATATAAGCCGGTTCCTTTGTCCGTACCGAATACTTAGGTAAAAGTCCCCATCGTTCTCGTTGTCTTCTTCTAGGTATTAGAGATGATGGTGGCATCTTGTATCTCTCACACTAGTACCAAAAAATCGGTATCCCTCAAGTTCTTCTTTTATTTCATCATGCTCGTCGTATTTTGATTTTGACACTTTGGAGCTAGTTGGAACTTCACACGGAAGAGTCACGGGAAGTGCACAAAACCATCCCAAAATACTAGGTCCGAGGTTAGATCGAGAGAGAAAGAGAATACATTCTGAAATAAGATAGCTATCTTCTTCTCAATTCATAATTCGTTTTGAGGAGTTGACCATAAAATATTTTGAGAAGTTTTAAGTTGGAGAAGGCGGTGTTCAACCATGTAATTTTATGATGGTTCCAAACCTATGGATTCAAAATACTCAGACTCTACAAACGCCCGTTCCATTGTCCTAATTGAAAACATCCGTTAACGTCCCCATCTCTTTCGGTCGTCGTGTTCTTGGTATTAGAGATGACATTGGTATCTTGTATCCGTCACACTAGTACCATAACATCGGTATCCCTCAAGTTCTTCTTGTTTTTTATCCCGCTTTCCGTCGTATTTTTATTTCGACACTTTGGAGCTAGTTGGAACATCACACGAAAGCGTAACGGGGAGTGCACAAAACAATCAAAAAATACTATGTTCGAGGTTAGATCGAGAGAGAAAGAGAATACATTCGAAAAAAGATAGCTATCTTCTTCTCAATTCATAATTGGTTTTGAGGGGTTGACCATAAAATGTTTTCAAAAGTTTTAAGTTGAAGAAAGCGGTGTTCAAACATGTAACTTCATGATGGTTCCAAACCTATGGAGTCCAAATAGTCAAACTCTATATAAGCCCGTTCCTTTGTCGGTACGAAATACTTAGGTAAAAGTCCCCATCTCTTCTCGTTGTCTTCTTCTTGGTATTAGAGATGATGTTGGCATCTTGTATCTCTCACACTAGTACCAAAAAAGTGGTATCCCTCAAGTTCTTCTTTTATTTCATCATGCTCGTCGTATTTTAATTTTGACATTTTGGAGCTAGTTGGAACTTCACACGAAAGAGTCACGGGAAGTGCACAAAACCATCCCAAAATACTAGGTTCGAGGTTAGATCGAGAGAGAAAGAGAATACATTCTGAAACAAGATAGCTATCTTCTTCTCAATTCATAATTGGTTTTGAGGAGTTGACCATAAAATATTTTGAGAAGTTTTAAGTTGGACAAGGCGGTGTTCAACCATGTAATTTTATGATGGTTCCAAACCTACGGATTCAAAATACTCAGACTCTACAAATGCCCGTTCCATTGTCCTAACTGAAAACATATGTTAACGTCCCCATCTCTTCTGGTCGTCGTGTTATTGGTATTAGAGATGACATTGGCGTCTTGTATCTCTCACACTAGTACCATATTATCGGTATCCCTCAAGTTCTTCTTGTGTTTTATTCTACTCGGTCGTATTTTTATTTCGACACTTTGGAGCTAGTTGGAACATCACACGAAAGCGTAACAGGGAGTGCACAAAACCATCCCAAAATACTAGATTCGAGGTTAGATCGAGAGAGAAAGAGAATACATTCTCAAATAAGATAGCTATCTTCTTCTCAATTCATAATTGGTTTTGAGGAGTTGACCCTAAAATATTTTGAGAGGTTTTAAGTTGAAGAAGGCGGTGCTCAACCATGTAACTTCATGATGGTTCCAAACCTATGGATTCCAAATACTCAATACTCTACATAAGCCCGTTCCATTGTCCATATCGTATACTTAGGTAAAAGTCCCCATCTCTTCTCGTTGTCTTCTTGTTGGTATTAGGGATGACTTTGGCATCTTGTATCTCTCACACTAGTACCATAACATCAGTATCCCTCAAGTTCTTCTTGTTTTTCATCCTGCTTTGTCGTATTTTTATTTCGACACTTTGGAGCTAGTTGGAACTTCACACGAAAGAGTCACGGGAAGTGCACAAAACCATCCCAAAATACTAGGTTCGAGGTTAGATCGAGAGAGAAAGAGAATACATTTTGAAAAAAGATAGCTATCTTATTCTCAATTCATAACTTGTTTTGAAGAGTTGACCATAAAATATTTTGAGAAGTTTTAAGTTGAAGAAGGCGGTGTTCAAACATGTAACTTCATGATGGTTCCAAACCTATGGAGTCCAAATACTCTGACTCTATATAAGCCAGTTCCTTTGTCCGTACCGAATACTTAGGTAAAAGTCCCCATCCGTTCTCGTTGTCTTCTTCTTGGTATTAGAGATGACGTTGGCATCTAGTATCTCTCACACTAGTACCAAAAAATCGGTATCCCTCAAGTTCTTCTTTTATTTCATCATGCTCGTCGTATTTTGATTTTGACGGTTTGGAGCTAGTTGGAACTTCACACGAAAGAGTCACGGGAAGTGCACAAAACCATCCCAAAATACTAGGTTCGAGGTTAGATCGAGAGAGAAAGAGAATACATTATGAAATAAGATAGCTATCTTCTTCTCAATTCATAATTGGTTTCCGGGAGTTGAGCATAAAATATTTAGAGAAGTTTTAAGTTGAAGAAGGCGGTGTTCAACCATGTAACTTCATGATGGTTCCAAACCCATGGATTCCAAATAGTTAGACTCTATATAAGCCCGTTCCTTTGTCCGTACCGAATACTTATGTTAACGTCCCCATCTCTTCTTGTTGTCTTCTTCTTGGTATTAGAGATGACGTTGGCGTCTTGTATCTCTCACACTAGTACCAAAACATCTATATCGTTCAAGTTCTTCTTATTTTTCATCATGCTCTATCGTATTTTGATTTTGATACTTTGGAGCTGGTTAGAACTTCTCACGAAACGATCACAGGGATTGCACAAAACCATCCAAAAATACTAGGTTCGAGGTTAGATCAAGAGAGAAAGAGGATACATTCTCAAATAAGATAGCTATCTTCTTCTCAATTCATAATTGGTTTTGAGGAGTTGACCCTAAAATATTTTGAGAAGTTTTAAGTTGAAAAAGGCGGTGCTCAACCATGTAACTTCATGATGGTTCCAAACCTATGGATTCCAAATACTCAATACTCTACATAAGCCCGTTCCTTTGTCCATACCGAATACTTAGGTAAAAGTCCCCATCTCTTCTCGTTGTCTTCTTGTTGGTATTAGGGATGACTTTGGCATCTTGTATCTCTCACACTAGTACAATAACATCGGTATCCCTCAAGTTCTTCTTGTTTTTCATCTGCTTTGTCGTATTTTTATTTCGACACTTTGGAGCTAGTTGGAACTTCACACGAAAGAGTCACGGGAAGTGCACAAAACCATCCCAAAATACTAGGTTCGAGGTTAGATCGAGAGAGAAAGAGAATACATTTTGAAAAAAGATAGCTATCTTATTCTCAATTCATAATTGGTTTTGAAGAGTTGACCATAAAATATTTTGAGAAGTTTTAAGTTGAAGAAGGCGGTGTTCAAACATGTAACTTCATGATGGTTCCAAACCTATGGAGTCCAAATACTCTGACTCTATATAAGCCAGTTCCTTTGTCCGTACCGAATACTTAGGTAAAAGTCCCCATCGTTCTCGTTGTCTTCTTCTAGGTATTAGAGATGACGGTGGCATCTTGTATCTCTCACACTAGTACCAAAAAATCGGTATCCCTCAAGTTCTTCTTTTATTTCATCATGCTCTGTCGTATTTTGATTTTGACACTTTGGAGCTAGTTGGAACTTCACACGGAAGAGTCACGGGAAGTGCACAAAACCATCCCAAAATACTAGGTCCGAGGTTAGATCGAGAGAGAAAGAGAATACATTCTGAAATAAGATAGCTATCTTCTTCTCAATTCATAATTCGTTTTGAGGAGTTGACCATAAAATATTTTGAGAAGTTTTAAGTTGGAGAAGGCGGTGTTCAACCATGTAATTTTATGATGGTTCCAAACCTATGGATTCAAAATACTCAGACTCTACAAACGCCCGTTCCATTGTCCTAATTGAAAACATCCGTTAACGTCCCCATCTCTTCGGTCGTCGTGTTCTTGGTATTAGAGATGACATTGGTATCTTGTATCTGTCACACTAGTACCATAACATCGGTATCCCTCAAGTTCTTCTTGTTTTTTATCCTCCTTTCTCCGTCGTATTTTTATTTCGACACTTTGGAGCTAGTTGGAACATCACACGAAAGCGTAACGGGGAGTGCACAAAACAATCAAAAAATACTATGTTCGAGGTTAGATCGAGAGAGAAAGAGAATACATTCGAAAAAAGATAGCTATCTTCTTCTCAATTCATAATTGGTTTTGAGGGGTTGACCATAAAATGTTTTCAAAAGTTTTAAGTTGAAGAAAGCGGTGTTCAAACATGTAACTTCATGATGGTTCCAAACCTATGGAGTCCAAATAGTCAAACTCTATATAAGCCCGTTCCTTTGTCAGTACGAAATACTTAGGTAAAAGTCCCCATCTCTTCTCGTTGTCTTCTTCTTGGTATTAGAGATGATGTTGGCATCTTGTATCTCTCACACTAGTACCAAAAAAGTGGTATCCCTCAAGTTCTTCTTTTATTTCATCATGCTCTGTCGTATTTTAATTTTGACATTTTGGAGCTAGTTGGAACTTCACACGAAAGAGTCACGGGAAGTGCACAAAACCATCCCAAAATACTAGGTTCGAGGTTAGATCGAGAGAGAAAGAGAATACATTCTGAAACAAGATAGCTATCTTCTTCTCAATTCATAATTGGTTTTGAGGAGTTGACCATAAAATATTTTGAGAAGTTTTAAGTTGAAGAAGGCGGTGTTCAAACATGTAACTTCATGATGGTTCCAAACCTATGGAGTCCAAATACTCTGACTCTATATAAGCCAGTTCCTTTGTCCGTACCGAATACTTAGGTAAAAGTCCCCATCTGTTCTCGTTGTCTTCTTCTTGGTATTAGAGATGACGTTGGCATCTAGTATCTCTCACACTAGTACCAAAAAATCGGTATCCCTCAAGTTCTTCTTTTATTTCATCATGCTCTGTCGTATTTTGATTTTGACAGTTTGGAGCTAGTTGGAACTTCACACGAAAGAGTCACGGGAAGTGCACAAAACCATCCCAAAATACTAGGTTCGAGGTTAGATCGAGAGAGAAAGAGAATACATTATGAAATAAGATAGCTATCTTCTTCTCAATTCATAATTGGTTTCCCAGGAGTTGAGCATAAAATATTTAGAGAAGTTTTAAGTTGAAGAAGGCGGTGTTCAACCATGTAACTTCATGATGGTTCCAAACCCATGGATTCCAAATAGTTAGACTCTATATAAGCCCGTTCCTTTGTCCGTACCGAATACTTATGTTAACGTCCCCATCTCTTCTTGTTGTCTTCTTCTTGGTATTAGAGATGACGTTGGCGTCTTGTATCTCTCACACTAGTACCAAAACATCTATATCGTTCAAGTTCTTCTTATTTTTCATCATGCTCTATCGTATTTTGATTTTGATACTTTGGAGCTGGTTAGAACTTCTCACGAAACAGTCACGGGGATTGCACAAAACCATCCAAAAATACTAGGTTCGAGGTTAGATCAAGAGAGAAAGAGGATACATTCTCAAATAAGATAGCTATCTTCTTCTCAATTCATAATTGGTTTTGAGGAGTTGACCCTAAAATATTTTGAGAAGTTTTAAGTTGAAAAAGGCGGTGCTCAACCATGTAACTTCATGATGGTTCCAAACCTATGGATTCCAAATACTCAATACTCTACATAAGCCCGTTCCTTTGTCCATACCGAATACTTAGGTAAAAGTCCCCATCTCTTCTCGTTGTCTTCTTGTTGGTATTAGGGATGACTTTGGCATCTTGTATCTCTCACACTAGTACAATAACATCGGTATCCCTCAAGTTCTTCTTGTTTTTCATCTTGCTTTGTCGTATTTTTATTTCGACACTTTGGAGCTAGTTGGAACTTCACACGAAAGAGTCACGGGAAGTGCACAAAACCATCCCAAAATACTAGGTTCGAGGTTAGATCGAGAGAGAAAGAGAATACATTTTGAAAAAAGATAGCTATCTTATTCTCAATTCATAATTGGTTTTGAAGAGTTGACCATAAAATATTTTGAGAAGTTTTAAGTTGAAGAAGGCGGTGTTCAAACATGTAACTTCATGATGGTTCCAAACCTATGGAGTCCAAATACTCTGACTCTATATAAGCCAGTTCCTTTGTCCGTACCGAATACTTAGGTAAAAGTCCCCATCTGTTCTCGTTGTCTTCTTCTAGGTATTAGAGATGACGGTGGCATCTTGTATCTCTCACACTAGTACCAAAAAATCGGTATCCCTCAAGTTCTTCTTTTATTTCATCATGCTCTGTCGTATTTTGATTTTGACACTTTGGAGCTAGTTGGAACTTCACACGGAAGAGTCACGGGAAGTGCACAAAACCATCCCAAAATACTAGGTCCGAGGTTAGATCGAGAGAGAAAGAGAATACATTCTGAAATAAGATAGCTATCTTCTTCTCAATTCATAATTCGTTTTGAGGAGTTGACCATAAAATATTTTGAGAAGTTTTAAGTTGGAGAAGGCGGTGTTCAACCATGTAATTTTATGATGGTTCCAAACCTATGGATTCAAAATACTCAGACTCTACAAACGCCCGTTCCATTGTCCTAATTGAAAACATCTGTTAACGTCCCCATCTCTTCTGGTCGTCGTGTTCTTGGTATTAGAGATGACATTGGTATCTTGTATCTGTCACACTAGTACCATAACATCGGTATCCCTCAAGTTCTTCTTGTTTTTTATCCTGCTCTGTCGTATTTTTATTTCGACACTTTGGAGCTAGTTGGAACATCACACGAAAGCGTAACAGGGAGTGCACAAAACAATCAAAAAATACTATGTTCGAGGTTAGATCGAGAGAGAAAGAGAATACATTCGAAAAAAGATAGCTATCTTCTTCTCAATTCATAATTGGTTTTGAGGGGTTGACCATAAAATGTTTTCAAAAGTTTTAAGTTGAAGAAAGCGGTGTTCAAACATGTAACTTCATGATGGTTCCAAACCTATGGAGTCCAAATAGTCAAACTCTATATAAGCCCGTTCCTTTGTCAGTACGAAATACTTAGGTAAAAGTCCCCATCTCTTCTCGTTGTCTTCTTCTTGGTATTAGAGATGACGTTGGCATCTTGTATCTCTCACACTAGTACCAAAAAATTGGTATCCCTCAAGTTCTTCTTTTATTTCATCATGCTCTGTTGTATTTTAATTTTGACATTTTGGAGCTAGTTGGAACTTCACACGAAAGAGTCACGGGAAGTGCACAAAACCATCCCAAAATACTAGGTTCGAGGTTAGATCGAGAGAGAAAGAGAATACATTCTGAAACAAGATAGCTATCTTCTTCTCAATTCATAATTGGTTTTGAGGAGTTGACCATAAAATATTTTGAGAAGTTTTAAGTTGGAGAAGGCGGTGTTCAACCATGTAATTTTATGATGGTTCCAAACCTATAATTCAAAATACTCAGACTCTACAAATGCCCGTTCCATTGTCCTAAGCGAAAACATATGTTAACGTCCCCATCTCTTCTTGTCGTCGTGTTATTGGTATTAGAGATGACATTGGCGTCTTGTATCTCTCACACTAGTACCATAACATCGGTATCCCTCAAGTTCTTCTTGTTTTTGATCCGCTCTGAAGTATTTTTATTTCGACACTTTGGAGCTAGTTGGAACATCACACGAAAGCGTAACAGGGAGTGCACAAAACCATCCCAAAATACTAGATTCGAGGTTAGATCGAGAGAGAAAGAGAATACATTCTCAAATAAGATAGCTATCTTCTTCTCAATTCATAATTGGTTTTGAGGAGTTGACCCTAAAATATTTTGAGAAGTTTTAAGTTGAAAAAGGCGGTGCTCAACCATGTAACTTCATGATGGTTCCAAACCTATGGATTCCAAATACTCAATACTCTACATAAGCCCGTTCCTTTGTCCATACCGAATACTTAGGTAAAAGTCCCCATCTCTTCTCGTTGTCTTCTTGTTGGTATTAGGGATGACTTTGGCATCTTGTATCTCTCACACTAGTACAATAACATCGGTATCCCTCAAGTTCTTCTTGTTTTTCATCTTGCTTTGTCGTATTTTTATTTCGACACTTTGGAGCTAGTTGGAACTTCACACGAAAGAGTCACGGGAAGTGCACAAAACCATCCCAAAATACTAGGTTCGAGGTTAGATCGAGAGAGAAAGAGAATACATTTTGAAAAAAGATAGCTATCTTATACTCAATTCATAATTGGTTTTGAAGAGTTGACCATAAAATATTTTGAGAAGTTTTAAGTTGAAGAAGGCGGTGTTCAAACATGTAACTTCATGATGGTTCCAAACCTATGGAGTCCAAATACTCTGACTCTATATAAGCCAGTTCCTTTGTCCGTACCGAATACTTAGGTAAAAGTCCCCATCTGTTCTCGTTGTCTTCTTCTAGGTATTAGAGATGACGGTGGCATCTTGTATCTCTCACACTAGTACCAAAAAATCGGTATCCCTCAAGTTCTTCTTTTATTTCATCATGCTCGTCGTATTTTGATTTTGACACTTTGGAGCTAGTTGGAACTTCACACGGAAGAGTCACGGGAAGTGCACAAAACCATCCCAAAATACTAGGTCCGAGGTTAGATCGAGAGAGAAAGAGAATACATTCCGAAATAAGATAGCTATCTTCTTCTCAATTCATAATTCGTTTTGAGGAGTTGACCATAAAATATTTTGAGAAGTTTTAAGTTGGAGAAGGCGGTGTTCAACCATGTAATTTTATGATGGTTCCAAACCTATGGATTCAAAATACTCAGACTCTACAAACGCCCGTTCCATTGTCCTAATTGAAAACATACGTTAACGTCCCCATCTCTTCTGGTCGTCGTGTTCTTGGTATTAGAGATGACATTGGTATCTTGTATCTGTCACACTAGTACCATAACATCGGTATCCCTCAAGTTCTTCTTGTTTTTTATCCTGCTCTGTCGTATTTTTATTTCGACACTTTGGAGCTAGTTGGAACATCACACGAAAGCGTAACAGGGAGTGCACAAAACAATCAAAAAATACTATGTTCGAGGTTAGATCGAGAGAGAAAGAGAATACATTCGAAAAAAGATAGCTATCTTCTTCTCAATTCATAATTGGTTTTGAGGGGTTGACCATAAAATGTTTTCAAAAGTTTTAAGTTGAAGAAAGCGGTGTTCAAACATGTAACTTCATGATGGTTCCAAACCTATGGAGTCCAAATAGTCAAACTCTATATAAGCCCGTTCCTTTGTCAGTACGAAATACTTAGGTAAAAGTCCCCATCTCTTCTCGTTGTCTTCTTCTTGGTATTAGAGATGATGTTGGCATCTTGTATCTCTCACACTAGTACCAAAAAAGTGGTATCCCTCAAGTTCTTCTTTTATTTCATCATGCTCCGTCGTATTTTAATTTTGACATTTTGGAGCTAGTTGGAACTTCACACGAAAGAGTCACGGGAAGTGCACAAAACCATCCCAAAATACTAGGTTCGAGGTTAGATCGAGAGAGAAAGAGAATACATTCTGAAACAAGATAGCTATCTTCTTCTCAATTCATAATTGGTTTTGAGGAGTTGACCCTAAAATATTTTGAGAGGTTTTAAGTTGAAGAAGGCGGTGCTCAACCATGTAACTTCATGATGGTTCCAAACCTATGGATTCCAAATACTCAATACTCTACATAAGCCCGTTCCATTGTCCATATCGTATACTTAGGTAAAAGTCCCCATCTCTTCTCGTTGTCTTCTTGTTGGTATTAGGGATGACTTTGGCATCTTGTATCTCTCACACTAGTACCATAACATCAGTATCCCTCAAGTTCTTCTTGTTTTTCATCCTCGCTTTGTCGTATTTTTATTTCGACACTTTGGAGCTAGTTGGAACTTCACACGAAAGAGTCACGGGAAGTGCACAAAACCATCCCAAAATACTAGGTTCGAGGTTAGATCGAGAGAGAAAGAGAATACATTTTGAAAAAAGATAGCTATCTTATTCTCAATTCATAACTTGTTTTGAAGAGTTGACCATAAAATATTTTGAGAAGTTTTAAGTTGAAGAAGGCGGTGTTCAAACATGTAACTTCATGATGGTTCCATACCTATGGAGTCCAAATACTCTGACTCTATATAAGCCAGTTCCTTTGTCCGTACCGAATACTTAGGTAAAAGTCCCCATCTGTTCTCGTTGTCTTCTTCTTGGTATTAGAGATGACGTTGGCATCTAGTATCTCTCACACTAGTACCAAAAAATCGGTATCCCTCAAGTTCTTCTTTTATTTCATCATGCTCCGTCGTATTTTGATTTTGACAGTTTGGAGCTAGTTGGAACTTCACACGAAAGAGTCACGGGAAGTGCACAAAACCATCCCAAAATACTAGGTTCGAGGTTAGATCGAGAGAGAAAGAGAATACATTATGAAATAAGATAGCTATCTTCTTCTCAATTCATAATTGGTTTCCAGGAGTTGAGCATAAAATATTTAGAGAAGTTTTAAGTTGAAGAAGGCGGTGTTCAACCATGTAACTTCATGATGGTACCAAACCCATGGATTCCAAATAGTTAGACTCTATATAAGCCCGTTCCTTTGTCCGTACCGAATACTTATGTTAACGTCCCCATCTCTTCTTGTTGTCTTCTTCTTGGTATTAGAGATGACGTTGGCGTCTTGTATCTCTCACACTAGTACCAAAACATCTATATCGTTCAAGTTCTTCTTATTTTTCATCATGCTCTATCGTATTTTGATTTTGATACTTTGGAGCTGGTTAGAACTTCTCACGAAACAGTCACAGGGATTGCACAAAACCATCCAAAAATACTAGGTTCGAGGTTAGATCGAGAGAGAAAGAGGATACATTCTGAAATAAGATAGCTATCTTCTTCTCAATTCATAATTGGTTTTGAGGAGTTGACCATAAAATATGTTGAGAAGTTTTTAGTTGAAGAAGGCGGTGTTCAACCATGTAACATCATGATGGTTCCAAAACTATGGATTCCAAATACTCAGACTCTACAAATGCCCGTTCCATTGTCCTAACTGAAAACATATGTTAACGTCCCCATCTCTTCTGGTCGTCGTGTTATTGGTATTAGAGATGACATTGGCGTCTTGTATCTCTCACACTAGTACCATATTATCGGTATCCCTCAAGTTCTTCTTGTGTTTTATTCTACTCGGTCGTATTTTTATTTCGACACTTTGGAGCTAGTTGGAACATCACACGAAAGCGTAACAGGGAGTGCACAAAACCATCCCAAAATACTAGATTCGAGGTTAGATCGAGAGAGAAAGAGAATACATTCTCAAATAAGATAGCTATCTTCTTCTCAATTCATAATTGGTTTTGAGGAGTTGACCCTAAAATATTTTGAGAGGTTTTAAGTTGAAGAAGGCGGTGCTCAACCATGTAACTTCATGATGGTTCCAAACCTATGGATTCCAAATACTCAATACTCTACATAAGCCCGTTCCATTGTCCATATCGTATACTTAGGTAAAAGTCCCCATCTCTTCTCGTTGTCTTCTTGTTGGTATTAGGGATGACTTTGGCATCTTGTATCTCTCACACTAGTACCATAACATCAGTATGCCTCAAGTTCTTCTTGTTTTTCATCCTGCTTTGTCGTATTTTTATTTCGACACTTTGGAGCTAGTTGGAACTTCACACGAAAGAGTCACGGGAAGTGCACAAAACCATCCCAAAATACTAGGTTCGAGGTTAGATCGAGAGAGAAAGAGAATACATTTTGAAAAAAGATAGCTATCTTATTCTCAATTCATAACTTGTTTTGAAGAGTTGACCATAAAATATTTTGAGAAGTTTTAAGTTGAAGAAGGCGGTGTTCAAACATGTAACTTCATGATGGTTCCAAACCTATGGAGTCCAAATACTCTGACTCTATATAAGCCAGTTCCTTTGTCCGTACCGAATACTTAGGTAAAAGTCCCCATCTGTTCTCGTTGTCTTCTTCTTGGTATTAGAGATGACGTTGGCATCTAGTATCTCTCACACTAGTACCAAAAAATCGGTATCCCTCAAGTTCTTCTTTTATTTCATCATGCTCGTCGTATTTTGATTTTGACAGTTTGGAGCTAGTTGGAACTTCACACGAAAGAGTCACGGGAAGTGCACAAAACCATCCCAAAATACTAGGTTCGAGGTTAGATCGAGAGAGAAAGAGAATACATTATGAAATAAGATAGCTATCTTCTTCTCAATTCATAATTGGTTTCCAGGAGTTGAGCATAAAATATTTAGAGAAGTTTTAAGTTGAAGAAGGCGGTGTTCAACCATGTAACTTCATGATGGTTCCAAACCCATGGATTCCAAATAGTTAGACTCTATATAAGCCCGTTCCTTTGTCCGTACCGAATACTTATGTTAACGTCCCCATCTCTTCTTGTTGTCTTCTTCTTGGTATTAGAGATGACGTTGGCGTCTTGTATCTCTCACACTAGTACCAAAACATCTATATCGTTCAAGTTCTTCTTATTTTTCATCATGCTCTATCGTATTTTGATTTTGATACTTTGGAGCTGGTTAGAACTTCTCACGAAACAGTCACAGGGATTGCACAAAACCATCCAAAAATACTAGGTTCGAGGTTAGATCAAGAGAGAAAGAGGATACATTCTCAAATAAGATAGCTATCTTCTTCTCAATTCATAATTGGTTTTGAGGAGTTGACCCTAAAATATTTTGAGAAGTTTTAAGTTGAAAAAGGCGGTGCTCAACCATGTAACTTCATGATGGTTCCAAACCTATGGATTCCAAATACTCAATACACTACATAAGCCCGTTCCTTTGTCCATACCGAATACTTAGGTAAAAGTCCCCATCTCTTCTCGTTGTCTTCTTGTTGGTATTAGGGATGACTTTGGCATCTTGTATCTCTCACTCTAGTACAATAACATCGGTATCCCTCAAGTTCTTCTTGTTTTTCATCCTGCTTTGTCGTATTTTTATTTCGACACTTTGGAGCTAGTTGGAACTTCACACGAAAGAGTCACGGGAAGTGCACAAAACCATCCCAAAATACTAGGTTCGAGGTTAGATCGAGAGAGAAAGAGAATACATTTTGAAAAAAGATAGCTATCTTATTCTCAATTCATAATTGGTTTTGAAGAGTTGACCATAAAATATTTTGAGAAGTTTTAAGTTGAAGAAGGCGGTGTTCAAACATGTAACTTCATGATGGTTCCAAACCTATGGAGTCCAAATACTCGACTCTATATAAGCCGGTTCCTTTGTCCGTACCGAATACTTAGGTAAAAGTCCCCATCGTTCTCGTTGTCTTCTTCTAGGTATTAGAGATGACGGTGGCATCTTGTATCTCTCACACTAGTACCAAAAAATCGGTATCCCTCAAGTTCTTCTTTTATTTCATCATGCTCTGTCGTATTTTGATTTTGACACTTTGGAGCTAGTTGGAACTTCACACGGAAGAGTCACGGGAAGTGCACAAAACCATCCCAAAATACTAGGTCCGAGGTTAGATCGAGAGAGAAAGAGAATACATTCGAAATAAGATAGCTATCTTCTTCTCAATTCATAATTCGTTTTGAGGAGTTGACCATAAAATATTTTGAGAAGTTTTAAGTTGGAGAAGGCGGTGTTCAACCATGTAATTTTATGATGGTTCCAAACCTATGGATTCAAAATACTCAGACTCTACAAACGCCCGTTCCATTGTCCTAATTGAAAACATCGTTAACGTCCCCATCTCTTCTGGTCGTCGTGTTCTTGGTATTAGAGATGACATTGGTATCTTGTATCTGTCACACTAGTACCATAACATCGGTATCCCTCAAGTTCTTCTTGTTTTTTATCCTGCTCTGTCGTATTTTTATTTCGACACTTTGGAGCTAGTTGGAACATCACACGAAAGCGTAACAGGGAGTGCGCAAAACAATCAAAAAATACTATGTTCGAGGTTAGATCGAGAGAGAAAGAGAATACATTCTGAAAAAAGATAGCTATCTTCTTCTCAATTCATAATTGGTTTTGAGGGGTTGACCATAAAATGTTTTCAAAAGTTTTAAGTTGAAGAAAGCGGTGTTCAAACATGTAACTTCATGATGGTTCCAAACCTATGGAGTCCAAATAGTCAAACTCTATATAAGCCCGTTCCTTTGTCAGTACGAAATACTTAGGTAAAAGTCCCCATCTCTTCTCGTTGTCTTCTTCTTGGTATTAGAGATGACGTTGGCATCTTGTATCTCTCACACTAGTACCAAAAAATTGGTATCCCTCAAGTTCTTCTTTTATTTCATCATGCTCTGTTGTATTTTAATTTTGACATTTTGGAGCTAGTTGGAACTTCACACGAAAGAGTCACGGGAAGTGCACAAAACCATCCCAAAATACTAGGTTCGAGGTTAGATCGAGAGAGAAAGAGAATACATTTCGAAACAAGATAGCTATCTTCTTCTCAATTCATAATTGGTTTTGAGGAGTTGACCATAAAATATTTTGAGAAGTTTTAAGTTGGAGAAGGCGGTGTTCAACCATGTAATTTTATGATGGTTCCAAACCTATAATTCAAAATACTCAGACTCTACAAATGCCCGTTCCATTGTCCTAACTGAAAACATATGTTAACGTCCCCATCTCTTCTTGTCGTCGTGTTATTGGTATTAGAGATGACATTGGCGTCTTGTATCTCTCACACTAGTACCATAACATCGGTATCCCTCAAGTTCTTCTTGTTTTTGATCCTGCTCTGAAGTATTTTTATTTCGACACTTTGGAGCTAGTTGGAACATCACACGAAAGCGTAACAGGGAGTGCACAAAACCATCCCAAAATACTAGATTCGAGGTTAGATCGAGAGAGAAAGAGAATACATTCTCAAATAAGATAGCTATCTTCTTCTCAATTCATAATTGGTTTTGAGGAGTTGACCCTAAAATATTTTGAGAAGTTTTAAGTTGAAAAAGGCGGTGCTCAACCATGTAACTTCATGATGGTTCCAAACCTATGGATTCCAAATACTCAATACTCTACATAAGCCCGTTCCTTTGTCCATACCGAATACTTAGGTAAAAGTCCCCATCTCTTCTCGTTGTCTTCTTGTTGGTATTAGGGATGACTTTGGCATCTTGTATCTCTCACACTAGTACAATAACATCGGTATCCCTCAAGTTCTTCTTGTTTTTCATCTTGCTTTGTCGTATTTTTATTTCGACACTTTGGAGCTAGTTGGAACTTCACACGAAAGAGTCACGGGAAGTGCACAAAACCATCCCAAAATACTAGGTTCGAGGTTAGATCGAGAGAGAAAGAGAATACATTTTGAAAAAAGATAGCTATCTTATACTCAATTCATAATTGGTTTTGAAGAGTTGACCATAAAATATTTTGAGAAGTTTTAAGTTGAAGAAGGCGGTGTTCAAACATGTAACTTCATGATGGTTCCAAACCTATGGAGTCCAAATACTCTGACTCTATATAAGCCAGTTCCTTTGTGCGTACCGAATACTTAGGTAAAAGTCCCCATCTGTTCTCGTTGTCTTCTTCTAGGTATTAGAGATGACGGTGGCATCTTGTATCTCTCACACTAGTACCAAAAAATCGGTATCCCTCAAGTTCTTCTTTTATTTCATCATGCTCTTGTCGTATTTTGATTTTGACACTTTGGAGCTAGTTGGAACTTCACACGGAAGAGTCACGGGAAGTGCACAAAACCATCCCAAAATACTAGGTCCGAGGTTAGATCGAGAGAGAAAGAGAATACATTCGAAATAAGATAGCTATCTTCTTCTCAATTCATAATTCGTTTTGAGGAGTTGACCATAAAATATTTTGAGAAGTTTTAAGTTGGAGAAGGCGGTGTTCAACCATGTAATTTTATGATGGTTCCAAACCTATGGATTCAAAATACTCAGACTCTACAAACGCCCGTTCCATTGTCCTAATTGAAAACATCCGTTAACGTCCCCATCTCTTCGGTCGTCGTGTTCTTGGTATTAGAGATGACATTGGTATCTTGTATCTGTCACACTAGTACCATAACATCGGTATCCCTCAAGTTCTTCTTGTTTTTATCCTCCTCTCTGTCGTATTTTTATTTCGACACTTTGGAGCTAGTTGGAACATCACACGAAAGCGTAACAGGGAGTGCACAAAACAATCAAAAAATACTATGTTCGAGGTTAGATCGAGAGAGAAAGAGAATACATTCTGAAAAAAGATAGCTATCTTCTTCTCAATTCATAATTGGTTTTGAGGGGTTGACCATAAAATGTTTTCAAAAGTTTTAAGTTGAAGAAAGCGGTGTTCAAACATGTAACTTCATGATGGTTCCAAACCTATGGAGTCCAAATAGTCAAACTCTATATAAGCCCGTTCCTTTGTCGGTACGAAATACTTAGGTAAAAGTCCCCATCTCTTCTCGTTGTCTTCTTCTTGGTATTAGAGATGATGTTGGCATCTTGTATCTCTCACACTAGTACCAAAAAAGTGGTATCCCTCAAGTTCTTCTTTTATTTCATCATGCTCTGTCGTATTTTAATTTTGACATTTTGGAGCTAGTTGGAACTTCACACGAAAGAGTCACGGGAAGTGCACAAAACCATCCCAAAATACTAGGTTCGAGGTTAGATCGAGAGAGAAAGAGAATACATTCTGAAACAAGATAGCTATCTTCTTCTCAATTCATAATTGGTTTTGAGGAGTTGACCCTAAAATATTTTGAGAGGTTTTAAGTTGAAGAAGGCGGTGCTCAACCATGTAACTTCATGATGGTTCCAAACCTATGGATTCCAAATACTCAATACTCTACATAAGCCCGTTCCATTGTCCATATCGTATACTTAGGTAAAAGTCCCCATCTCTTCTCGTTGTCTTCTTGTTGGTATTAGGGATGACTTTGGCATCTTGTATCTCTCACACTAGTACCATAACATCAGTATCCCTCAAGTTCTTCTTGTTTTTCATCCTGCTTTGTCGTATTTTTATTTCGACACTTTGGAGCTAGTTGGAACTTCACACGAAAGAGTCACGGGAAGTGCACAAAACCATCCCAAAATACTAGGTTCGAGGTTAGATCGAGAGAGAAAGAGAATACATTTTGAAAAAAGATAGCTATCTTATTCTCAATTCATAACTTGTTTTGAAGAGTTGACCATAAAATATTTTGAGAAGTTTTAAGTTGAAGAAGGCGGTGTTCAAACATGTAACTTCATGATGGTTCCATACCTATGGAGTCCAAATACTCTGACTCTATATAAGCCAGTTCCTTTGTCCGTACCGAATACTTAGGTAAAAGTCCCCATCCGTTCTCGTTGTCTTCTTCTTGGTATTAGAGATGACGTTGGCATCTAGTATCTCTCACACTAGTACCAAAAAATCGGTATCCCTCAAGTTCTTCTTTTATTTCATCATGCTCGTCGTATTTTGATTTTGACAGTTTGGAGCTAGTTGGAACTTCACACGAAAGAGTCACGGGAAGTGCACAAAACCATCCCAAAATACTAGGTTCGAGGTTAGATCGAGAGAGAAAGAGAATACATTATGAAATAAGATAGCTATCTTCTTCTCAATTCATAATTGGTTTCCGGGAGTTGAGCATAAAATATTTAGAGAAGTTTTAAGTTGAAGAAGGCGGTGTTCAACCATGTAACTTCATGATGGTTCCAAACCCATGGATTCCAAATAGTTAGACTCTATATAAGCCCGTTCCTTTGTCCGTACCGAATACTTATGTTAACGTCCCCATCTCTTCTTGTTGTCTTCTTCTTGGTATTAGAGATGACGTTGGCGTCTTGTATCTCTCACACTAGTACCAAAACATCTATATCGTTCAAGTTCTTCTTATTTTTCATCATGCTCTATCGTATTTTGATTTTGATACTTTGGAGCTGGTTAGAACTTCTCACGAAACGAGCCACGAGGATTGCACAAAACCATCCAAAAATACTAGGTTCGAGGTTAGATCGAGAGAGAAAGAGGATACATTCTGAAATAAGATAGCTATCTTCTTCTCAATTCATAATTGGTTTTGAGGAGTTGACCATAAAATATGTTGAGAAGTTTTTAGTTGAAGAAGGCGGTGTTCAACCATGTAACATCATGATGGTTCCAAAACTATGGATTCCAAATACTCAAGACTCTATATAAACCCGTTCCTTTATCCGTACCGAAACTTCTGTTAACGTCCCCATCTCTTACGGTCGTCGTCTTCTTGGTATTGGAGATGACGTTGGCGTCTTTTATCTCTCACACAAGTACCAAAAAACCGGTAACCCTCAAGTTCTTCTTGTTTTTCATCCTCCTCTGTCATATTTTTATTTCGACACTTTGGAGCTAGTTGGAACTTCAAACGAAAGAGTAACGGGGAGTGCACAAAACAATCCAAAAATACTAGGTTCGAGGTTAGATCGAGAGAGAAAGAGGATACATTCTGAAATAAGATAGCTATCTTCTTCTCAATTCATAATTGGTTTTGAGGAGTTGACCATAAAATATTTTGAGAAGTTTTAAGTTGAAGAAGGCGGTGTTCAACCATGTAACATCATGATTGTTCCAAACCTATGGATTCCAAATACTCAAGACTCTATATAAACCCGTTCCTTTATCCGTACCGAAACTTCTGTTAACGTCCCCATCTCTTACGGTCGTCGTCTTCTTGGTATTGGAGATGACGTTGGCGTCTTTTATCTCTCACACAAGTACCAAAAAATCGGTATCCCTCAAGTTCTTCTTGTTTTTCATCCTCCTCTGTCATATTTTTATTTCGACACTTTGGAGCTAGTTGGAACTTCAAACGAAAGAGTAACGGGGAGTGCACAAAACAATCCAAAAATATTAGGTTCGAGGTTAGATCGAGAGAGAAAGAGAATACATTTTTAAAAAAGATACCTATCTTCTTCTCAATTTATAATTGGTTTTGAGGAGTTGACCATAAAATATTTTGAGATGCTTTAAATTGAAAAAGGCGGTGTTCAACCATGTAACTTCATGATGGTTCCAAACCTATGGATTCCAAATACTCGGAATCTATATAAGCCCGTTCCTTTTTTCGTACCGAATACTTCTGTTAACGTCCCCATCTCTTCTCGTTGTCTTCTTCTTGGTATTAGGGATGACGTTGGCGTTTTGTATCTCTCACACTAGTACCGAAAAATCGGTATCCCTCAAGTTCTTCTTGTTTTTCATCATGCTCTTTCGTATTTTGATTTCGACACTTTGGAGCTAGTTGAAACTTTGCACGAAAGAGTCACAGGAAGTGCACAAAACCATCCAAAATACTAGGTTCACGGTTAGATCGAGAGAGAAAGAGAATACATTTTGAAAACAGTTACCTATCTTATTCTCAATTCATAATTGGTTTTGAGGAGGTGAGCATAAAATATTTTGAGAAGTTTTAAGTTGAAGAAGGCGGTGTTCAACCATGTAACTTCATGATGGTTCCAAACCCATGGATTCCAAATACTCGGACTCTACATAAGCCCGTTCCTTTGTCCGTACCAAATACTTCTGTTAACGTCCCCATCTCTTCTCGTTGTCTTCTTCTTGTTATTAGGGATGACGTTGGCGTCTTATATCTCTCACACTAGTACCAAAAAATCGATATCCCTCAAGTTCTTCTTGTTTTTCATCATGCTCTGTCGTATTTTTATTTTGACACTTTGAAGCTAGTTGGAACTTCACACGAAAGAGTCACGGGAAGTGCACAAAACCATAAAAAATGCTAGGTTCCAGGTTATATCGAAAGAGAAAGAGAATACATTCTGAAATAAGATAGCTATCTTTTTCTCAATTCATAATTGGTTTTGAGGAGTTGACCATAAAATATTTTAAAAAGTTTTAAGTTAGAGACGGCGGTGTTCAACCATGTAATTTTATGATGGTTCCAAACCTATGGATTAAAAATACTCAGACTCTACAAACGCCCGTTCCAATGTCCTTACTGAAAACATCTGTTAACGTCTCTATCTCTTCTGGTCGTAGTCTTCTTGGTATTAGAGATAACGTTGGCGTCTTGTATCTCTCACACAAGAACCAGAACATCGGTATCCCTCAATTTTGTCATTATTTTTCATCATGCTCTGTCATATTTTGATTTCGACACTTTGGAGCTGGTTAGAACTTCACACGAAAGAGTCACGGGGAGTGCACAATACCATCAAAAAATACTAGGTTCGAGGTTAGATTGAGAGAGAAAGAGGATACATTCTGAAATAAGGTAGCTATCTTGTTTCTCAATTCATAATTGGTTTTGAGGAGTTGACCATAAAATATTTTAAGAACTTTTAAGTTGAAGAAGGCGGTGTTCAACCAAGTAACTTCATGATGGTTCCAAACCTATGGATTCCAAATACTCAAGACTCTATATAAGCACATACCTTTGTCCGTACCGGAACTTATGTTAACATCCCCATCTCTTACAGTCATCGTCTTCTTGGTATTAGAGATGACATTCGCGTCTTGTATCTCTCACACAAGTACCAAAAAATCGGTATCCCTCAAGTTCTTCTTATTTTGCATCCTACTCTGTCGTATTTTTATTTCGACACTTTGGAGCTAGTTGGAACTTCACACGAATGAGTAACGGAGAGTGCACAAAACAATCAAAAAATACTAGGTTTGAGGTTAGATCGAGAGAGAAAGAGAATACATTTTGAAAAAAATAGCTATCATCTTCTCAATTCATAATTGGTTTTCAGGAGTTGAGCATAAAATATTTTGAGAAGTCTTAAGTTGAAGAAGGCGGTGTTCAACCATGTAACTTCATGATGGTTCCAAACCCATGGATTCCAAATACTTAGACTCTATATAAACCCGTACCTTTGTCCGTACCGAAAATTATGTTAACATCCCCATCTCTTACGGTCGTCGTCTTCTTGGTATTAGAGATGACGTTGGCATCTTGTATCTCTCACACTAGTACCAAAAAATTGGTATCCCTCAAGTTCTTCTTTTATTTCATCATGCTCTGTCGTATTTTAATTTTGACATTTTGGAGCTAGTTGGAACTTCACACGAAAGAGTCACGGGAAGTGCACAAAACCATCCCAAAATACTAGGTTCGAGGTTAGATCGAGACATAAAGAGAATACATTATGAAATAAGATAGCTATCTTCTTCTCAATTCATAATTGGTTTCCAGGAGTTGAGCATAAAATATTTAGAGAAGTTTTAAGTTGAAGAAGGCGGTGTTCAACCATGTAACTTCATGATGGTTCCAAACCCATGGATTCCAAATAGTTAGACTCTATATAAGCCCGTTCCTTTGTCCGTACCGAATACTTATGTTAACGTCCCCATCTCTTCTTGTTGTCTTCTTCTTGGTATTAGAGATGACGTTGGCGTCTTGTATCTCTCACACTAGTACCAAAACATCTATATCGTTCAAGTTCTTCTTATTTTTCATCATGCTCTATCGTATTTTGATTTCGATACTTTGGAGCTGGTTAGAACTTCTCACGAAACAGTCACAGGGATTGCACAAAACCATCCAAAAATACTAGGTTCGAGGTTAGATCGAGAGAGAAAGAGGATACATTCTGAAATAAGATAGCTATCTTCTTCTCAATTCATAATTGGTTTTGAGGAGTTGACCATAAAATATGTTGAGAAGTTTTTAGTTGAAGAAGGCGGTGTTCAACCATGTAACATCATGATGGTTCCAAAACTATGGATTCCAAATACTCAAGACTCTATATAAACCCGTTCCTTTATCCGTACCGAAACTTCTGTTAACGTCCCCATCTCTTACGGTCGTCGTCTTCTTGGTATTGGAGATGACGTTGGCGTCTTTTATCTCTCACACAAGTACCAAAAAACCGGTAACCCTCAAGTTCTTCTTGTTTTTCATCCTCCTCCGTCATATTTTTATTTCGACACTTTGGAGCTAGTTGGAACTTCAAACGAAAGAGTAACGGGGAGTGCACAAAACAATCCAAAAATACTAGGTTCGAGGTTAGATCGAGAGAGAAAGAGGATACATTCTGAAATAAGATAGCTATCTTCTTCTCAATTCATAATTGGTTTTGAGGAGTTGACCATAAAATATTTTGAGAAGTTTTAAGTTGAAGAAGGCGGTGTTCAACCATGTAACATCATGATTGTTCCAAACCTATGGATTCCAAATACTCAAGACTCTATATAAACCCGTTCCTTTATCCGTACCGAAACTTCTGTTAACTTCCCCATCTCTTACGGTCGTCGTCTTCTTGGTATTGGAGATGACGTTGGCGTCTTTTATCTCTCACACAAGTACCAAAAAATCGGTATCCCTCAAGTTCTTCTTGTTTTTCATCCTCCTCTGTCATATTTTTATTTCGACACTTTGGAGCTAGTTGGAACTTCAAACGAAAGAGTAACGGGGAGTGCACAAAACAATCCAAAAATACTAGGTTCGAGGTTAGATCGAGAGAGAAAGAGAATACATTTTTAAAAAAGATACCTATCTTCTTCTCAATTTATAATTGGTTTTGAGGAGTTGACCATAAAATATTTTGAGATGCTTTAAATTGAAAAAGGCGGTGTTCAACCATGTAACTTCATGATGGTTCCAAACCTATGGATTCCAAATACTCGGAATCTATATAAGCCCGTTCCTTTTTTCGTACCGAATACTTCTGTTAACGTCCCCATCTCTTCTCGTTGTCTTCTTCTTGGTATTAGGGATGACGTTGGCGTCTTTTATCTCTCACACTAGTACCAAAAAATAGGTATCCCTCCAGTTCTTCTTGTTTTTCATCAAGCTCTATCGTATTTTGATTTTGACACTTTGGAGCTAGTTGAAACTTCACACGAAAGAGTCACAGGAAGTGCACAAAACAATCCAAAAATACTAGGTTCGAGGTTAGATCGAGAGAGAAAGAGAATACATTTTGAAAAAAGATACCTATCTTCTTCTCAATTTGTAATTGGTTTTGAGGAGTTGACCATAAAATATTTTGAGAAGCTTTAAATTGAAAAAGGCAGTGTTCAACCATGTAATTTCATGATGGTTCCAAACCTATGGATTCGAAATACTCATACTCTATATAAGCCCGTTCCTTTGTCCGTACCGAATACTTACGTTAACGTCCCCATCTCTTCTCGTTGTCGTCTTCTTTGTATTAGGGATGACGTTGGCGTTTTGTATCTCTCACACTAGTACCGAAAAATCGGTATCCCTCAAGTTCTTCTTGTTTTTCATCATGCTCTTTCGTATTTTGATTTCGACACTTTGGAGCTAGTTGAAACTTTGCACGAAAGAGTCACGGAAGTGCACAAAACCATCCAAAATACTAGGTTCACGGTTAGATCGAGAGAGAAAGAGAATACATTTTGAAAACGATTACCTATCTTATTCTCAATTCATAATTGGTTTTGAGGAGGTGAGCATAAAATATTTTGAGAAGTTTTAAGTTGAAGAAGGCGGTGTTCAACCATGTAACTTCATGATGGTTCCAAACCCATGGATTCCAAATACTCGGACTCTACATAAGCCCGTTCCTTTGTCCGTACCAAATACTTTCGTTAACGTCCCCATCTCTTCTCGTTGTCTTCTTCTTGTTATTAGGGATGACGTTGGCGTCTTATATCTCTCACACTAGTACCAAAAAATCGATATCCCTCAAGTTCTTCTTGTTTTTCATCATGCTCCGTCGTATTTTTATTTTGACACTTTGAAGCTAGTTGGAACTTCACACGAAAGAGTCACGGGAAGTGCACAAAACCATAAAAAATGCTAGGTTCCGAGGTTATATCGAAAGAGAAAGAGAATACATTCCCGAAATAAGATAGCTATCTTTTTCTCAGTTCATAATTGGTTTTGAGGAGTTGACCATAAAATATTTTAAAAAGTTTTAAGTTAGAGACGGCGGTGTTCAACCATGTAATTTTATGATGGTTCCAAACCTATGGATTAAAAATACTCAGACTCTACAAACGCCCGTTCCAATGTCCTTACTGAAAACATCTGTTAACGTCTCTATCTCTTCGGTCGTAGTCTTCTTGGTATTAGAGATAACGTTGGCGTCTTGTATCTCTCACACAAGAACCGAACATCGGTATCCCTCAATTTTGTCATTATTTTTCATCATGCTCTGTCATATTTTGATTTCGACACTTTGGAGCTAGTTGGAACTTCAAACGAAAGAGTAACGGGGAGTGCACAAAACAATCCAAAAATACTAGGTTCGAGGTTAGATCGAGAGAGAAAGAGGATACATTCTGAAATAAGATAGCTATCTTCTTCTCAATTCATAATTGGTTTTGAGGAGTTGACCATAAAATATTTTGAGAAGTTTTAAGTTGAAGAAGGCGGTGTTCAACCATGTAACATCATGATTGTTCCAAACCTATGGATTCCAAATACTCAAGACTCTATATAAAACCTGTTCCTTTATCCGTACCGAAACTTCTGTTAACGTCCCCATCTCTTACGGTCGTCGTCTTCTTGGTATTGGAGATGACGTTGGCGTCGTTTATCTCTCACACAAGTACCAAAAAATCGGTATCCCTCAAGTTCTTCTTGTTTTTCATCCTCCTCTGTCATATTTTTATTTTGACACTTTGGAGCTAGTTGGAACTTCAAACGAAAGAGTAACGGGGAGTGCACAAAACAATCCAAAAATACTAGGTTCGAGGTTAGATCGAGAGAGAAAGAGAATACATTTTTAAAAAAGATACCTATCTTCTTCTCAATTTATAATTGGTTTTGAGGAGTAGACCATAAAATATTTTGAGATGCTTTAAATTGAAAAAGGCGGTGTTCAACCATGTAACTTCATGATGGTTCCAAACCTATGGATTCCAAATACTCGGAATCTATATAAGCCCGTTCCTTTTTTCGTACCGAATACTTCGTTAACGTCCCCATCTCTTCTCGTTGTCTTCTTCTTGGTATTAGGGATGACGTTGGCGTCTTTTATCTCTCACACTAGTACCAAAAAATAGGTATCCCTCCGTTCTTCTTGTTTTTCATCAAGCTCTATCGTATTTTAATTTCGACACTTTGGAGCTAGTTGAAACTTCACACGAAAGAGTCACAGGAAGTGTACAAAACAATCCAAAAATACTAGGTTCGAGGTTAGATCGAGAGAGAAAGAGAATACATTTTGAAAAAAGATACCTATCTTCTTCTCAATTTATAATTGGTTTTGAGGAGTTGACCATAAAATATTTTGAGAAGCTTTAAATTGAAAAAGGCGGTGTTCAACCATGTAATTTCATGATGGTTCCAAACCTATGGATTCGAAATACTCATACTCTATATAAGCCCGTTCCTTTGTCCGTACCGAATACTTCTGTTAACGTCCCCATCTCTTCTCGTTGTCGTCTTCTTTGTATTAGGGATGACGTTGGCGTTTTGTATCTCTCACACTAGTACCGAAAAATCGGTATCCCTCAAGTTCTTCTTGTTTTTCATCATGCTCTTTCGTATTTTGATTTCGACACTTTGGAGCTAGTTGAAACTTTGCACGAAAGAGTCACGGGAAGTGCACAAAACCATCCAAAATACTAGGTTCACGGTTAGATCGAGAGAGAAAGAGAATACATTTTGAAAACAGATTACCTATCTTATTCTCAATTCATAATTGGTTTTGAGGAGGTGAGCATAAAATATTTTGAGAAGTTTTAAGTTGAAGAAGGCGGTGTTCAACCATGTAACTTCATGATGGTTCCAAACCCATGGATTCCAAATACTCGGACTCTACATAAGCCCGTTCCTTTGTCCGTACCAAATACTTCTGTTAACGTCCCCATCTCTTCTCGTTGTCTTCTTCTTGTTATTAGGGATGACGTTGGCGTCTTATATCTCTCACACTAGTACCAAAAAATCGATATCCCTCAAGTTCTTCTTGTTTTTCATCATGCTCGTCGTATTTTTATTTTGACACTTTGAAGCTAGTTGGAACTTCACACGAAAGAGTCACGGGAAGTGCACAAAACCATAAAAAATGCTAGGTTCCAGGTTATATCGAAAGAGAAAGAGAATACATTCGAAATAAGATAGCTATCTTTTTCTCAGTTCATAATTGGTTTTGAGGAGTTGACCATAAAATATTTTAAAAAGTTTTAAGTTAGAGACGGCGGTGTTCAACCATGTAATTTTATGATGGTTCCAAACCTATGGATTAAAAATACTCAGACTCTACAAACGCCCGTTCCAATGTCCTTACTGAAAACATCGTTAACGTCTCTATCTCTCTGGTCGTAGTCTTCTTGGTATTAGAGATAACGTTGGCGTCTTGTATCTCTCACACAAGAACCAGAACATCGGTATCCCTCAATTTTGTCATTATTTTTCATCATGCTCTGTCATATTTTGATTTCGACACTTTGGAGCTAGTTGGAACTTCAAACGAAAGAGTAACGGGGAGTGCACAAAACAATCCAAAAATACTAGGTTCGAGGTTAGATCGAGAGAGAAAGAGGATACATTTCGAAATAAGATAGCTATCTTCTTCTCAATTCATAATTGGTTTTGAGGAGTTGACCATAAAATATTTTGAGAAGTTTTAAGTTGAAGAAGGCGGTGTTCAACCATGTAACATCATGATTGTTCCAAACCTATGGATTCCAAATACTCAAGACTCTATATAAACCTGTTCCTTTATCCGTACCGAAACTTCTGTTAACGTCCCCATCTCTTACGGTCGTCGTCTTCTTGGTATTGGAGATGACGTTGGCGTCGTTTATCTCTCACACAAGTACCAAAAAATCGGTATCCCTCAAGTTCTTCTTGTTTTTCATCCTCCTCCGTCATATTTTTATTTTGACACTTTGGAGCTAGTTGGAACTTCAAACGAAAGAGTAACGGGGAGTGCACAAAACAATCCAAAAATACTAGGTTCGAGGTTAGATCGAGAGAGAAAGAGAATACATTTTTAAAAAAGATACCTATCTTCTTCTCAATTTATAATTGGTTTTGAGGAGTAGACCATAAAATATTTTGAGATGCTTTAAATTGAAAAAGGCGGTGTTCAACCATGTAACTTCATGATGGTTCCAAACCTATGGATTCCAAATACTCGGAATCTATATAAGCCCGTTCCTTTTTTCGTACCGAATACTTTGTTAACGTCCCCATCTCTTCTCGTTGTCTTCTTCTTGGTATTAGGGATGACGTTGGCGTCTTTTATCTCTCACACTAGTACCAAAAAATAGGTATCCCTCCAGTTCTTCTTGTTTTTCATCAAGCTCTATCGTATTTTAATTTCGACACTTTGGAGCTAGTTGAAACTTCACACGAAAGAGTCACAGGAAGTGTACAAAACAATCCAAAAATACTAGGTTCGAGGTTAGATCGAGAGAGAAAGAGAATACATTTTGAAAAAAGATACCTATCTTCTTCTCAATTTATAATTGGTTTTGAGGAGTTGACCATAAAATATTTTGAGAAGCTTTAAATTGAAAAAGGCGGTGTTCAACCATGTAATTTCATGATGGTTCCAAACCTATGGATTCGAAATACTCATACTCTATATAAGCCCGTTCCTTTGTCCGTACCGAATACTTCTGTTAACGTCCCCATCTCTTCTCGTTGTCGTCTTCTTTGTATTAGGGATGACGTTGGCGTTTTGTATCTCTCACACTAGTACCGAAAAATCGGTATCCCTCAAGTTCTTCTTGTTTTTCATCATGCTCTTTCGTATTTTGATTTCGACACTTTGGAGCTAGTTGAAACTTTGCACGAAAGAGTCACAGGAAGTGCACAAAACCATCCAAAATACTAGGTTCACGGTTAGATCGAGAGAGAAAGAGAATACATTTTGAAAACAGTTACCTATCTTATTCTCAATTCATAATTGGTTTTGAGGAGGTGAGCATAAAATATTTTGAGAAGTTTTAAGTTGAAGAAGGCGGTGTTCAACCATGTAACTTCATGATGGTTCCAAACCCATGGATTCCAAATACTCGGACTCTACATAAGCCCGTTCCTTTGTCCGTACCAAATACTTCTGTTAACGTCCCCATCTCTTCTCGTTGTCTTCTTCTTGTTATTAGGGATGACGTTGGCGTCTTATATCTCTCACACTAGTACCAAAAAATCGATATCCCTCAAGTTCTTCTTGTTTTTCATCATGCTCTGTCGTATTTTTATTTTGACACTTTGAAGCTAGTTGGAACTTCACACGAAAGAGTCACGGGAAGTGCACAAAACCATAAAAAATGCTAGGTTCCAGGTTATATCGAAAGAGAAAGAGAATACATTCTGAAATAAGATAGCTATCTTTTTCTCAATTCATAATTGGTTTTGAGGAGTTGACCATAAAATATTTTAAAAAGTTTTAAGTTAGAGACGGCGGTGTTCAACCATGTAATTTTATGATGGTTCCAAACCTATGGATTAAAAATACTCAGACTCTACAAACGCCCGTTCCAATGTCCTTACTGAAAACATCTGTTAACGTCTCTATCTCTTCGGTCGTAGTCTTCTTGGTATTAGAGATAACGTTGGCGTCTTGTATCTCTCACACAAGAACCGAACATCGGTATCCCTCAATTTTGTCATTATTTTTCATCATGCTCTGTCATATTTTGATTTCGACACTTTGGAGCTGGTTAGAACTTCACACGAAAGAGTCACGGGGAGTGCACAATACCATCCAAAAATACTAGGTTCGAGGTTAGATTGAGAGAGAAAGAGGATACATTCTGAAATAAGGTAGCTATCTTGTTTCTCAATTCATAATTGGTTTTGAGGAGTTGACCATAAAATATTTTAAGAACTTTTAAGTTGAAGAAGGCGGTGTTCAACCAAGTAACTTCATGATGGTTCCAAACCTATGGATTCCAAATACTCAAGACTCTATATAAGCACATACCTTTGTCCGTACCGGAACTTATGTTAACATCCCCATCTCTTACAGTCATCGTCTTCTTGGTATTAGAGATGACATTCGCGTCTTGTATCTCTCACACAAGTACCAAAAAATCGGTATCCCTAAAGTTCTTCTTATTTTGCATCCTACTCGTCGTATTTTTATTTCGACACTTTGGAGCTAGTTGGAACTTCACACGAATGAGTAACGGAGAGTGCACAAAACAATCAAAAAATACTAGGTTTGAGGTTAGATCGAGAGAGAAAGAGAATACATTTTGAAAAAAATAGCTATCATCTTCTCAATTCATAATTGGTTTTCAGGAGTTGAGCATAAAATATTTTGAGAAGTCTTAAGTTGAAGAAGGCGGTGTTCAACCATGTAACTTCATGATGGTTCCAAACCCATGGATTCCAAATACTTAGACTCTATATAAGCCCGTACCTTTGTCCGTACCGAAAATTATGTTAACATCCCCATCTCTTACGGTCGTCGTCTTCTTGGTATTAGAGATGATGTTGGCGTCTTGTATCTATCACACAAGTACGAAAAATCGGTATCCCTCAAGTTCTTCTTGTTTTTCATCCTGCTCTGTCGTATTTTGATTTCGACACTTTGGAGCTAGTTGGAACTTCACACGAAAGACTAACGGAGAATGCACAAAACAATCCAAAAATACTAGGTTTGAGGTTAGATCGAGAGAGAAAGAGAATACATTTTGAAAAAAAATAGCTATCACCTTCTCAATTCATAATTGGTTTTCAAGAGTTGAGCATAAAATATTTAGAGAAGTTTTAAGTTGAAGAAGGCGGTGTTCAACCATGTAACTTCATAATGGTTCCAAACCCATGGATTCAAAATAGTTAGACTCTATATAAGCCCGTTCCTTTGTCCGTACCGAATACTTCTGTTAACGTCCCCATCTCTTCTTGTTGTCTTCTTCTTGGTATTAGAGATGACGTTGGCGTCTTGTATCTCTCACACTAGTACCAAAACATCTATATCTTTCAAGTTCTTCTTATTTTTCATCATGCTCTATCGTATTTTGATTTTGATACTTTGGAGCTGGTTAGAACTTCACACGAAACAGTCACAGGGATTGCACAAAACCATCCAAAAATACTAGGTTCGAGGTCAGATCGAGAGAGAAAGAGGATACATTCTGAACTAAGATAGCTATCTTCTTCTCAATTCATAATTGGTTTTGAGGAGTTGACCATAAAATATTTTGAGAAGTTTTAAGTTGGAGAAGGCGGTGTTCAACCATGTAATTTTATGATGGTTCCAAACCTATGGATTAAAAATACTCAAGACTCTATATAAACCCGTTCCTTTATCCGTACCGAAACTTCTGTTAACGTCCCCATCTCTTACGGTCGTCGTCTTCTTGGTATTGGAGATGACGTTGGCGTCTTTTATCTCTCACACAAGTACCAAAAAATCGGTATCCCTCAAGTTCTTCTTGTTTTTCATCCTCCTCTGTTATATTTTTATTTCGACACTTTGGAGCTAGTTGGTACTTCAAACGAAAGAGTAACGGGGAGTGCACAATACAATCCAAAAATACTAGGTTCGAGGTTAGATCGAGAGACAAAGAGAATACATTTTTAAAAAAGATACCTATCTTCTTCTCAATTTATAATTGGTTTTGAGGAGTTGACCATAAAATATTTTGAGATGCTTTAAATTGAAAAAGGCGGGGTTCAACCATGTAACTTCATGATGGTTCCAAACCTATGGATTCCAAATACTCGGACTCTATATAAGCCCGTTCCTTTTTTCGTACCGAATACTTCTGTTAACGTCTTTTATCTCTCACACTAGTACCAAAAAATAGGTATCCCTCCAGTTCTTCTTGTTTTTCATCAAGCTCTATTGTATTTTGATTTCGACACTTTGGAGCTAGTTGAAACTTCACACGAAAGAGTCACGGGAAGTTCACAAAACAATCCAAAAATACTAGGTTCGAGGTTAGATCGAGAGAGAAAGAGAATACATTTTGAAAAAAGATACCTATCTTCTTCTCAATTTATAATTGGTTTTCAGGAGTTGAGCATAAAATATTTTGAGAAGTTTTAAGTTGAAGAAGGCGGTGTTCAACCATGTAACTTCATGATGGTTCCAAACCAATGGATTCCAAATACTTAGACTCTATATAAACCCGTACCTTTGTCCGTACTG
Source organism: Linum usitatissimum (assembly GCA_030674075.2). NCBI lineage: Eukaryota > Viridiplantae > Streptophyta > Magnoliopsida > Malpighiales > Linaceae > Linum > Linum usitatissimum. Next base: position 81,752 of record JAUJYP020000806.1, read on the forward strand.
AAAATTAAGTTAACATCCCCATCTCTTAGGTCGTCGTCTTCTTGGTATTAGACATGATGTTGGCGTCTTGTATCTCTCACACAAGTACCAAAAATCGGTATCGCTCAAGTTCTTCTTGTTTTTCATCCTGCTCTGTCGTATTTTGATTTCGACAATTTGGAGCTAGTTGGAACTTCACACGAAAGAGTAACGGGGAGCGCACAAAACAATCCAAAAATACTAGATTCGAGGTTAAATCGAGAGAGAAAGAGAATACATTTTGAAAAAAAATAGCTATCATCTTCTCAATTCATAATTGGTTTTCAGGAGTTGAGCATAAAATATTTAGAGAAGTTTTAAGTTGAAGAAGGCGGTGTTCATCCATGTAACTTCATGATGGTTCCAAACCCATGGATTCCAAATAGTTAGACTCTATATAAGCCCGTTCCTTTGTCCGTACCGAATACTTCTGTTAACGTCCCCATCTCTTCTTGTTGTCTTCTTCTTGGTATTAGAGATGACGTTGGCGTCTTGTATCTCTCACACTAGTACCAAAACATCTATATCTTTCAAGTTCTTCTTATTTTTCATCATGCTCTATCGTATTTTGATTTTGATACTTTGGAGCTAGTTAGAACTTCACACGAACTTGATCACGGGGATTGCACAAAACCATCCAAAAATACTAGGTTTGAGGTTAGATCGAGAGAGAAAGAGGATACATTCTGAACTAAGATAGCTATCTTCTTCTCAATTCATAATTGGTTTTGAGGAGTAGACCATAAAATATTTTGAGAAGTTTTAAGTTGAAGAAGGCGGTGTTCAACCCTGTAACATCATGATGGTTCCAAACCTATGGATACCAAATACTCAAGACTCTATATAAACCCGTTCCTTTATCCGTACCGAAACTTCTGTTAATGTCCCCATCTCTGACGGTCGTCGTCTTCTTTGTATTGGAGATGACGTTGGCGTCTTTTATCTCTCACACAAGTACCAAAAAATCGGTATCCCTCAAGTTCTTATTGTTTTTCATCCTCCTCTGTCATATTTTTATTTTGACACTTTGGAGCTAGTTGGAACTTCAAACGAAAGAGTAACGGGGAGTGCACAATACAATCCAAAAATACTAGGTTCGAGGTTAGATCGAGAGAGAAAGAGAATACATTTTTAAAAAAGATACCTATCTTCTTCTCAATTTATAATTGGTTTTGAGGAGTTGACCATAAAATATTTTGAGATGCTTTAAATTGAAAAAGGCGGGGTTCAACCATGTAACTTCATGATGGTTCCAAACCTATGGATTCCAAATACTCGGACTCTATATAAGCCCGTTCCTTTTTTCGTACCGAATACTTCTGTTAACGTCTTTTATCTCTCACACTAGTACCAAAAAATAGGTATCCCTCCAGTTCTTCTTGTTTTTCATCAAGCTCTATCGTATTTTGATTTCGACACTTTGGAGCTAGTTGAAAGTTCACACGAAAGAGTCACGGGAAGTGCACAAAACAATCCAAAAATACTAGGTTCGAGGTTAGATCGAGAGAGAAAGAGAATACATTTTGAAAAAGATACCTATCTTCTTCTCAATTTATAATTAGTTTTCAGGAGTTGAGCATAAAATATTTTGAGAAGTTTTAAGTTGAAGAAGGCGGTGTTCAACCATGTAACTTCATGATGGTTCCAAAACCATGGATTCCAAATACTTAGACTCTATATAAGCCCGTACCTTTGTCCGTACTGAAAGTTAAGTTAACATCCCCATCTCTTACGGTCGTCTTCTTCTTGGTATTAGACATGATGTTGGCGTCTTGTATCTCTCACACAAGTACCAAAAATCGGTATCACTCAAGTTCTTCTTGTTTTTCATCCGGCTCTGTCTTATTTTGATTTCGACACTTTGGAGCTAGTTGGAACTTCACACGAAAGAGTAACGGGGAGCGCACAAAACAATCAAAAAATACTAGATTCGAGGTTAAATCGAGAGAGAAAGAGAATACATTTTGAAAAAAGATAGCTATCTTCTTCTCAATTCATAATTGGTTTTCGGGGAGTTGAGCATAAAATATTTACGAAGTTTTAAGTTGAAGAAGGCGGTGTTCAACCATGTAACTTCATGATGGTTCCAAACCCATGGATTCCAAATAGTTAGACTCTATACAAGCCCGTTCCTTTGTCCGTACCGAATACTTCTGTTAACGTCCCCATCTCTTCTTGTTGTCTTCTTCTTGGTATTAGAGATGACGTTGGCGTCTTGTATCTCTCACACTAGTACCAAAACATCTATATCTTTCAAGTTCTTCTTATTTTTCATCATGCTCTATCGTATTTTGATTTTGATACTTTGGAGCTGGTTAGAACTTCACACAAACGGTCACGGGGATTGCACAAAACCATCCAAAAATACTAGGTTCGAGGTTAGATCGAGAGAGAAAGAGGATACATTCCGAACTAAGATAGCTATCTTCTTCTCAATTCATAATTGGTTTTGAGGAGTTGACCATAAAATATTTTGAGAAGTTTTAAGTTGAAGAAGGCGGTGTTCAACCATGTAACATCATGATGGTTCCAAACCTATGGATTCCAAATACTCAAGACTCTATATAAACCCGTTCCTTTATCCGTACCGAAACTCTCGTTAACGTCCCCATCTCTTACGGTCGTCGTCTTCTTGGTATTGGAGATGACGTTGGCGTCTTTTATCTCTCACACAAGTACCAAAAAATCGGTATCCCTCAAGTTCTTCTTGTTTTTCATCCTCCTCTGTCATATTTTTATTTCGACACTTTGGAGCTAGTTGGAACTTCAAACGAAAGAGTAACGGGGAGTGCACAAAACAATCTAAAAATACTAGGTTCGAGGTTAGATCGAGAGAGAAAGAGAATACATTTTATAAAAAGATACCTATCTTCTTCTCAATTTATAATTGGTTTTGAGGAGTTGACCATAAAATATTTTGAGATGCTTTAAATTGAAAAAGGCGGGGTTCAACCATGTAACTTCATGATGGTTCCAAACCTATGGATTCCAAATACTCGGACTCTATATAAGCCCGTTCCTTTGTCCGTACCGAATACTTCTGGTAACGTCCCCATCTCTTCTCGTTGTCTTCTTCTTTGTATTAGGGATGACGTTGGCGTCTTTTATCTCTCACACTAGAACCAAAAAATAGGTATCCCTCAAGTTCTTCTTGTTTTTCATGAAGCTCTATCGTATTTTGATTTCGACACTTTGGAGCTAGTTGAAACTTCAAACGAAAGAGTCACGGGAAGTGCACAAAACAATCCAAAAATACTAGGTTCGAGGTTAGATCGAGAGAGAAAGAGAATACATTTTGAAACAAGATACCTATCTTCTTGTCAATTTATAATTGGTTTTGAGGAGTTGACCATAAAATATTTTGAGAAACTTTAAATTGAAAAAGGCGGTGTTCAACCATGTAATTTCATGATGGTTCCAAACCTATGGATTCGAAATACTCAGACTCTATATAAGCCCATTCCTTTGTCCGTACCGAATTCTTCTGTTAACGTCCCCATCTCTTCTCGTTGTCGTCTTCTTTGTATTAGGGATAACGTTTGCGTCTTGTATCTCTCACACTAGTACCGAAAAATCGGTATCCCTCAAGTTCTTCTTGTTTTTCATCATGCTCTATCATATTTTGATTTCGACACTTTGGAGCTAGTTGAAACTTCACACGAAAGAGTTACGGGAAGTGCACAAAACCATCCAAAAATACTAGGTTCGAGGTTAGATCGAGAGAGAAAGAGAATACATTTTGAAAAAAGATACCTATCTTCTTCTCAATTTATAATTGGTTTTGAGGAGTTGACCATAAAATATTTTGAGAAGCTTTAAATTGAAAAAGGCGGTGTTCAACCATGTGACTTCATGATGGTTCCAAACCTATGGATTCCAAATACTCGGACTCTATATAAGCCCGTTCCTTTGTCCGTACCGAATACTTCTGGTAACGTCCCCATCTCTTCTCGTTGTCTTCTTCTTTGTATTAGGGATGACGTTGGCGTCTTGTATCTGTCACACTAGTACCGACAAATCGGTATCCCTCAAGTTCTTCTTGTTTTTCATTATGCTCTATCGTATTTTGATTTCGACACATTGGAGCTAGTTGAAACTTCCACGAAAGAGTCATGGGAAGTGCACAAAACCATCCAAAATACTAGGTTGGAGGTTAGATCGAAAGAGAAAGAGAATACATTCTGAAATAAGATAGCTATCTTCTTCTCAATTCATAATTGGTTTTGAGGAGTTGACCATGAAATATTTAGAGAAGTTTTAAGTTGAAGAAGGCGGTGTTCAACCATGTAACTTCATGATGGTTCCAAACCTATGGATTCCATATACTCGGACTCTATATAAGCCCGTTCCTTTGTCCGTACCGAATACTTCTGTTAACGTCCCCATCTCTTCTCGTTGTCTTCTTGTTGGTATTAGCGATGACGTTGGCATCTTGTATCTCTCCCACTAGTACCAAAAAATAGGTATCCCTCAAGTTCTTCTTGTTTTTCATCATGCTCTATCGTATTTTGATTTCGACACTTTGGAGTTAGTTGAAACTTCCACGAAAGAGTCATGGGAAGTGCACAAAACCATCCAAAATACTAGGTTGGAGGTTAGATCGAAAGAGAAAGAGAATACATTCTGAAATAAGATAGCTATCTTCTTCTCAATTCATAATTGGTTTTGAGGAGTTGACCATAAAATATTTTGAGAAGTTTTAAGTTGAAGAAGGCGGTGTTCAACCATGTAACTTCATGATGGTTCCATACCTATGGATTCCAAATACTCGGACTCTATATAAGCCCGTTCCTTTGTCCGTACCGAATACTTCGGTTAACGTCCCCATCTCTTCTCGTTGTCTTCTTCTTGGTATTAGGGATGACGTTGGCGTCTTTTATCTCTCACACTAGTACCAAAAAATAGGTATCCCTCAAGTTCTTCTTGTTTTTCATCATGCTCTATCGTATTTTGATTTCGACACTTTGGAGCTAGTTGAAACTTCACACGAAAGAGTGACGGGAAGTGCACAAAACCATCCAAAATACTAGGTTGGAGGTTAGATTGAAAGAGAAAGAGAATACATTCTAAAATAAGATAGCTATCTTCTTCTCAATTCATAATTGGTTTTGAGGAGTTGACCTTAAAATATTTTGAGAAGTTTTAAGTGGAAGAAAGTGGTGTTCAACCATGTAACTTCATGATGGTTCCAAACCTATGGATTCCAAATACGCAAGACTCTATATAAGCCCGTTCCTTTGTCCGTACCGAATAATTCTGTTAACGTCCCCATCTCTGCTCGTTGTTTTCTTCTTGGTATTAGGGATGACGTTGGCGTCTTTTATCTCTCACACTAGTACCAAATAATAGGTATCCCTCAAGTTCTTCTTGTTTTTCATCAAGCTCTATCGTATTTTGATTTCGACACTTTGGAGCTAGTTGAAACTTCAAACGAAAGAGTCACGGGAAGTGCACAAAACAATCCAAAAATACTAGGTTCGAGGTTAGATCGAAAGAGAAAGAGAATACATTTTGAAACAAGATACCTATCTTCTTCTCAATTTATAATTGGTTTTGAGGAGTTGACCATAAAATATTTTGAGAAACTTTAAATTGAAAAAGGCGGTGTTCAACCATGTAAGTTCATGATGGTTCCAAACCTATGGATTCCAAATACGCAAGACTCTATATAAGCCCGTTCCTTTGTCCGTACCGAATACTTCTGTTAACTTCCCCATCTCTGCTCGTTGTTTTCTTCTTGGTATTAGGGATGACGTTGGCGTGTTTTATCTCTCACACTAGTACCAAATAATAGGTATCCCTCAAGTTCTTCTTGTTTTTCATCATGCTCTGTCGTATTTTGATTTCGACACATTGGAGCTAGTTGAAACTTCCACGAAAGAGTCATGGGAAGTGCACAAAACAATCCAAAAATACTAGGTTCGAGGTTAGATCGAGAGAGAAAGAGAATACATTTTGAAAAAGATACCTATCTTCTTCTCAATTTATAATTAGTTTTCGGGGAGTTGAGCATAAAATATTTTGAGAAGTTTTAAGTTGAAGAAGGCGGTGTTCAACCATGTAACTTCATGATGGTTCCAAAACCATGGATTCCAAATACTTAGACTCTATATAAGCCCGTACCTTTGTCCGTACTGAAAATTAAGTTAACATCCCCATCTCTTACGGTCGTCTTCTTCTTGGTATTAGACATGATGTTGGCGTCTTGTATCTCTCACACAAGTACCAAAAATCGGTATCACTCAAGTTCTTCTTGTTTTTCATCCGGCTCTGTCTTATTTTGATTTCGACACTTTGGAGCTAGTTGGAACTTCACACGAAAGAGTAACGGGGAGCGCACAAAACAATCAAAAAATACTAGATTCGAGGTTAAATCGAGAGAGAAAGAGAATACATTTTGAAAAAAGATAGCTATCTTCTTCTCAATTCATAATTGGTTTTCGGGGAGTTGAGCATAAAATATTTAGAGAAGTTTTAAGTTGAAGAAGGCGGTGTTCAACCATGTAACTTCATGATGGTTCCAAACCCATGGATTCCAAATAGTTAGACTCTATACAAGCCCGTTCCTTTGTTCGTACCGAATACTTCTGTTAACGTCCCCATCTCTTCTTGTTGTCTTCTTCTTGGTATTAGAGATGACGTTGGCGTCTTGTATCTCTCACACTAGTACCAAAACATCTATATCTTTCAAGTTCTTCTTATTTTTCATCATGCTCTATCGTATTTTGATTTTGATACTTTGGAGCTGGTTAGAACTTCACACAAACAGTCACAGGGATTGCACAAAACCATCCAAAAATACTAGGTTCGAGGTTAGATCGAGAGAGAAAGAGGATACATTCTGAACTAAGATAGCTATCTTCTTCTCAATTCATAATTGGTTTTGAGGAGTTGACCATAAAATATTTTGAGAAGTTTTAAGTTGAAGAAGGCGGTGTTCAACCATGTAACATCATGATGGTTCCAAACCTATGGATTCCAAATACTCAAGACTCTATATAAACCCGTTCCTTTATCCGTACCGAAACTTCTGTTAACGTCCCCATCTCTTACGGTCGTCGTCTTCTTGGTATTGGAGATGACGTTGGCGTCTTTTATCTCTCACACAAGTACCAAAAAATCGGTATCCCTCAAGTTCTTCTTGTTTTTCATCCTCCTCTGTCATATTTTTATTTCGACACATTGGAGCTAGTTGGAACTTCAAACGAAAGAGTAACGGGGAGTGCACAAAACAATCTAAAAATACTAGGTTCGAGGTTAGATCGAGAGAGAAAGAGAATACATTTTATAAAAAGATACCTATCTTCTTCTCAATTTATAATTGGTTTTGAGGAGTTGACCATAAAATATTTTGAGATGCTTTAAATTGAAAAAGGCGGGGTTCAACCATGTAACTTCATGATGGTTCCAAACCTATGGATTCCAAATACTCGGACTCTATATAAGCCCGTTCCTTTGTCCGTACCGAATACTTCTGGTAACGTCCCCATCTCTTCTCGTTGTCTTCTTCTTTGTATTAGGGATGACGTTGGCGTCTTTTATCTCTCACACTAGAACCAAAAAATAGGTATCCCTCAAGTTCTTCTTGTTTTTCATGAAGCTCTATCGTATTTTGATTTCGACACTTTGGAGCTAGTTGAAACTTCAAACGAAAGAGTCACGGGAAGTGCACAAAACAATCCAAAAATACTAGGTTCGAGGTTAGATCGAGAGAGAAAGAGAATACATTTTGAAACAAGATACCTATCTTCTTGTCAATTTATAATTGGTTTTGAGGAGTTGACCATAAAATATTTTGAGAAACTTTAAATTGAAAAAGGCGGCGTTCAACCATGTAATTTCATGATGGTTCCAAACCTATGGATTCGAAATACTCAGACTCTATATAAGCCCATTCCTTTGTCCGTACCGAATTCTTCGTTAACGTCCCCATCTCTTCTCGTTGTCGTCTTCTTTGTATTAGGGATAACGTTTGCGTCTTGTATCTCTCACACTAGTACCGAAAAATCGGTATCCCTCAAGTTCTTCTTGTTTTTCATCATGCTCTATCGTATTTTGATTTCGACACTTTGGAGCTAGTTGAAACTTCACACGAAAGAGTTACGGGAAGTGCACAAAACCATCCAAAAATACTAGGTTCGAGGTTAGATCGAGAGAGAAAGAGAATACATTTTCAAAAAAGATACCTATCTTCTTCTCAATTTATAATTGGTTTTCAGGAGTTGACCATAAAATATTTTGAGAAGCTTTAAATTGAAAAAGGCGGTGTTCAACCATGTGACTTCATGATGGTTCCAAACCTATGGATTCCAAATACTCGGACTCTATATAAGCCCGTTCCTTTGTCCGTACCGAATACTTCTGGTAACGTCCCCATCTCTTCTCGTTGTCTTCTTCTTTGTATTAGGGATGACGTTGGCGTCTTGTATCGTCACACTAGTACCGACAAATCGGTATCCCTCAAGTTCTTCTTGTTTTTCATTATGCTCTGTCGTATTTTGATTTCGACACATTGGAGCTAGTTGAAACTTCCACGAAAGAGTCATGGGAAGTGCACAAAACCATCCAAAATACTAGGTTGGAGGTTAGATCAAAAGAGAAAGAGAATACATTCTGAAATAAGATAGCTATCTTCTTCTCAATTCATAATTGGTTTTGAGGAGTTGACCATGAAATATTTTGAGAAGTTTTAAGTTGAAGAAGGCGGTGTTCAACCATGTAACTTCATGATGGTTCCAAACCTATGGATTCCATATACTCGGACTCTATATAAGCCCGTTCCTTTGTCCGTACCGAATACTTCTGTTAACGTCCCCATCTCTTCTCGTTGTCTTCTTGTTGGTATTAGCGATGACGTTGGCGTCTTGTATCTCTCCCACTAGTACCAAAAAATAGGTATCCCTCAAGTTCTTCTTGTTTTTCATCATGCTCTATCGTATTTTGATTTCGACACTTTGGAGTTAGTTGAAACTTCCACGAAAGAGTCATGGGAAGTGCACAAAACCATCCAAAATACTAGGTTGGAGGTTAGATCGAAAGAGAAAGAGAATACATTCTGAAATAAGATAGCTATCTTCTTCTCAATTCATAATTGGTTTTGAGGAGTTGACCATAAAATATTTTGAGAAGTTTTAAGTTGAAGAAGGCGGTGTTCAACCATGTAACTTCATGATGGTTCCATACCTATGGATTCCAAATACTCGGACTCTATATAAGCCCGTTCCTTTGTCCGTACCGAATACTTCGGTTAACGTCCCCATCTCTTCTCGTTGTCTTCTTCTTGGTATTAGGGATGACGTTGGCGTCTTTTATCTCTCACACTAGTACCAAAAAATAGGTATCCCTCAAGTTCTTCTTGTTTTTCATCATGCTCTATCGTATTTTGATTTCGACACTTTGGAGCTAGTTGAAACTTCACACGAAAGAGTGACGGGAAGTGCACAAAACCATCCAAAATACTAGGTTGGAGGTTAGATTGAAAGAGAAAGAGAATACATTCTAAAATAAGATAGCTATCTTCTTCTCAATTCATAATTGGTTTTGAGGAGTTGACCTTAAAATATTTTGAGAAGTTTTAAGTGGAAGAAAGTGGTGTTCAACCATGTAACTTCATGATGGTTCCAAACCTATGGATTCCAAATACGCAAGACTCTATATAAGCCCGTTCCTTTGTCCGTACCGAATAATTCCGTTAACGTCCCCATCTCTCGCTCGTTGTTTTCTTCTTGGTATTAGGGATGACGTTGGCGTCTTTTATCTCTCACACTAGTACCAAATAATAGGTATCCCTCAAGTTCTTCTTGTTTTTCATCAAGCTCTATCGTATTTTGATTTCGACACTTTGGAGCTAGTTGAAACTTCAAACGAAAGAGTCACGGGAAGTGCACAAAACAATCCAAAAATACTAGGTTCGAGGTTAGATCGAGAGAGAAAGAGAATACATTTTGAAACAAGATACCTATCTTCTTCTCAATTTATAATTGGTTTTGAGGAGTTGACCATAAAATATTTTGAGAAACTTTAAATTGAAAAAGGCGGTGTTCAACCATGTAAGTTCATGATGGTTCCAAACCTATGGATTCCAAATACGCAAGACTCTATATAAGCCCGTTCCTTTGTCCGTACCGAATACTTCTGTTAACGTCCCCATCTCTTCTCGTTGTCTTCTTGTTGGTATTAGCGATGACGTTGGCGTCTTGTATCTCTCCCACTAGTACCAAAAAATAGGTATCCCTCAAGTTCTTCTTGTTTTTCATCATGCTCTATCGTATTTTGATTTCGACACTTTGGAGTTAGTTGAAACTTCCACGAAAGAGTCATGGGAAGTGCACAAAACCATCCAAAATACTAGGTTGGAGGTTAGATCGAAAGAGAAAGAGAATACATTCTGAAATAAGATAGCTATCTTCTTCTCAATTCATAATTGGTTTTGAGGAGTTGACCATAAAATATTTTGAGAAGTTTTAAGTTGAAGAAGGCGGTGTTCAACCATGTAACTTCATGATGGTTCCATACCTATGGATTCCAAATACTCGGACTCTATATAAGCCCGTTCCTTTGTCCGTACCGAATACTTCGGTTAACGTCCCCATCTCTTCTCGTTGTCTTCTTCTTGGTATTAGGGATGACGTTGGCGTCTTTTATCTCTCACACTAGTACCAAAAAATAGGTATCCCTCAAGTTCTTCTTGTTTTTCATCATGCTCTATCGTATTTTGATTTCGACACTTTGGAGCTAGTTGAAACTTCACACGAAAGAGTGACGGGAAGTGCACAAAACCATCCAAAATACTAGGTTGGAGGTTAGATTGAAAGAGAAAGAGAATACATTCTAAAATAAGATAGCTATCTTCTTCTCAATTCATAATTGGTTTTGAGGAGTTGACCTTAAAATATTTTGAGAAGTTTTAAGTGGAAGAAAGTGGTGTTCAACCATGTAACTTCATGATGGTTCCAAACCTATGGATTCCAAATACGCAAGACTCTATATAAGCCCGTTCCTTTGTCCGTACCGAATAATTATGTTAACGTCCCCATCTCGCTCGTTGTTTTCTTCTTGGTATTAGGGATGACGTTGGCGTCTTTTATCTCTCACACTAGTACCAAATAATAGGTATCCCTCAAGTTCTTTTTGTTTTTCATCAAGCTCTATCGTATTTTGATTTCGACACTTTGGAGCTAGTTGAAACTTCAAACGAAAGAGTCACGGGAAGTGCACAAAACAATCCAAAAATACTAGGTTCGAGGTTAGATCGAGAGAGAAAGAGAATACATTTTGAAACAAGATACCTATCTTCTTCTCAATTTATAATTGGTTTTGAGGAGTTGACCATAAAATATTTTGAGAAACTTTAAATTGAAAAAGGCGGTGTTCAACCATGTAAGTTCATGATGGTTCCAAACCTATGGATTCCAAATACGCAAGACTCTATATAAGCCCGTTCCTTTGTCCGTACCGAATACTTCGTTAACTTCCCCATCTCTCGCTCGTTGTTTTCTTCTTGGTATTAGGGATGACGTTGGCGTGTTTTATCTCTCACACTAGTACCAAATAATAGGTATCCCTCAAGTTCTTCTTGTTTTTCATCATGCTCTGTCGTATTTTGATTTCGACACATTGGAGCTAGTTGAAACTTCCACGAAAGAGTCATGGGAAGTGCACAAAACCATCAAAAATACTAGGTTGGAGGTTAGATCGAAAGAGAAAGAGAATACATTCTGAAATAAGATAGCTATCTTCTTCTCAATTCATAATTGGTTTTGAGGAGTTGACCATAAAATATTTTGAGAAGTTTTAAGTTGAAGAAGGCGGTGTTCAACCATGTAACTTCATGATGGTTCCATACCTATGGATTCCAAATACTCGGACTCTATATAAGCCCGTTCCTTTGTCCGTACCGAATACTTCGGTTAACGTCCCCATCTCTTCTCGTTGTCTTCTTCTTGGTATTAGGGATGACGTTGGCGTCTTTTATCTCTCACACTAGTACCAAAAAATAGGTATCCCTCAAGTTCTTCTTGTTTTTCATCATGCTCTATCGTATTTTGATTTCGACACTTTGGAGCTAGTTGAAACTTCACACGAAAGAGTGACGGGAAGTGCACAAAACCATCCAAAATACTAGGTTGGAGGTTAGATTGAAAGAGAAAGAGAATACATTCTAAAATAAGATAGCTATCTTCTTCTCAATTCATAATTGGTTTTGAGGAGTTGACCTTAAAATATTTTGAGAAGTTTTAAGTGGAAGAAAGTGGTGTTCAACCATGTAACTTCATGATGGTTCCAAACCTATGGATTCCAAATACGCAAGACTCTATATAAGCCCGTTCCTTTGTCCGTACCGAATAATTCCGTTAACGTCCCCATCTCTCGCTCGTTGTTTTCTTCTTGGTATTAGGGATGACGTTGGCGTCTTTTATCTCTCACACTAGTACCAAATAATAGGTATCCCTCAAGTTCTTCTTGTTTTTCATCAAGCTCTATCGTATTTTGATTTCGACACTTTGGAGCTAGTTGAAACTTCAAACGAAAGAGTCACGGGAAGTGCACAAAACAATCCAAAAATACTAGGTTCGAGGTTAGATCGAGAGAGAAAGAGAATACATTTTGAAACAAGATACCTATCTTCTTCTCAATTTATAATTGGTTTTGAGGAGTTGACCATAAAATATTTTGAGAAACTTTAAATTGAAAAAGGCGGTGTTCAACCATGTAAGTTCATGATGGTTCCAAACCTATGGATTCCAAATACGCAAGACTCTATATAAGCCCGTTCCTTTGTCGTCACCGAATACTTCGTTAACTTCCCCATCTACGCTCGTTGTTTTCTTCTTGGTATTAGGGATGACGTTGGCGTGTTTTATTCTCTCACACTAGTACCAAATAATAGGTATCCCTCAAGTTCTTCTTGTTTTTCATCATGCTCGTCGTATTTTGATTTCGACACATTGGAGCTAGTTGAAACTTCCACGAAAGAGTCATGGGAAGTGCACAAAACCATCAAAAATACTAGGTTGGAGGTTAGATCGAAAGAGAAAGAGAATACATTCTGAAATAAGATAGCTATCTTCTTCTCAATTCATAATTGGTTTTGAGGAGTTGACCATAAAATATTTTGAGAAGTTTTAAGTTGAAGAAGGCGGTGTTCAACCATGTAACTTCATGATGGTTCCATACCTATGGATTCCAAATACTCGGACTCTATATAAGCCCGTTCCTTTGTCCGTACCGAATACTTCGGTTAACGTCCCCATCTCTTCTCGTTGTCTTCTTCTTGGTATTAGGGATGACGTTGGCGTCTTTTATCTCTCACACTAGTACCAAAAAATAGGTATCCCTCAAGTTCTTCTTGTTTTTCATCATGCTCTATCGTATTTTGATTTCGACACTTTGGAGCTAGTTGAAACTTCACACGAAAGAGTGACGGGAAGTGCACAAAACCATCCAAAATACTAGGTTGGAGGTTAGATTAAAAGAGAAAGAGAATACATTCTAAAATAAGATAGCTATCTTCTTCTCAATTCATAATTGGTTTTGAGGAGTTGACCTTAAAATATTTTGAGAAGTTTTAAGTGGAAGAAAGTGGTGTTCAACCATGTAACTTCATGATGGTTCCAAACCTATGGATTCCAAATACGCAAGACTCTATATAAGCCCGTTCCTTTGTCGTACCGAATAATTCGTTAACGTCCCCATCTCTGCTCGTTGTTTTCTTCTTGGTATTAGGGATGACGTTGGCGTCTTTTATCTCTCACACTAGTACCAAATAATAGGTATCCCTCAAGTTCTTCTTGTTTTTCATCAAGCTCTATCGTATTTTGATTTCGACACTTTGGAGCTAGTTGAAACTTCAAACGAAAGAGTCACGGGAAGTGCACAAAACAATCCAAAAATACTAGGTTCGAGGTTAGATCGAGAGAGAAAGAGAATACATTTTGAAACAAGATACCTATCTTCTTCTCAATTTATAATTGGTTTTGAGGAGTTGACCATAAAATATTTTGAGAAACTTTAAATTAAAAAGGCGGTGTTCAACCATGTAAGTTCATGATGGTTCCAAACCTATGGATTCCAAATATGCAAGACTACATATAAGCCCGTTCCTTTGTCACGTACCGAATACTTCGTTAACTTCCCCATCTACGCTCGTTGTTTTCTTCTTGGTATTAGGGATGACGTTGGCGTGTTTTATCTCTCACACTAGTACCAAATAATAGGTATCCCTCAAGTTCTTCTTGTTTTTCATCATGCTGCGTCGTATTTTGATTTCGACACATTGGAGCTAGTTGAAACTTCCACGAAAGAGTCATGGGAAGTGCACAAAACCATCAAAAATACTAGGTTGGAGGTTAGATCGAAAGAGAAAGAGAATACATTCTGAAATAAGATAGCTATCTTCTTCTCAATTCATAATTGGTTTTGAGGAGTTGACCATAAAATATTTTGAGAAGTTTTAAGTTGAAGAAGGTGGTGTTCAACCATGTAACTTCATGATGGTTCCAAACCTATGGATTCCAAATACTCGGACTCTATATAAGCCCGTTCCTTTGTCCGTACAGAATACTTCTGTTAATGTCCCCATCTCTTCTCGTTGTCTTCTTCTTGGTATTAGGGATGACGTTGGCGTCTTTTATCTCTCACACTAGTACCAAAAAATAGGTATCCCTTAAGTTATTCTTGTTTTTCATCATGCTCTGTCGTATTTTAATTTTGACACTTTGGAGCTAGTTGGAACTTCACACGAATGAGTCACGGGAAGTGCACAAAACCATCCAAAAATACTAGGTTCGAGGTTAGATCTAAAGAGAAAGACAATACATTCCTAAATAAGATAGCTATCTTCTTCTCAATTCATAATTGGTTTTGAGCGGTTGACCATAAAATATTTTGAGAAGTTTTAAGTGGAAGAAGGTGGTGTTCAACCATGTAACTTCATGATGGTTCGAAACCTATGGATTCCAAATACGCAAGACTCTATATAAGCCCGTTCCTTTGTCCGTACCAAATACTTCTGTTAACGTCCCAATCTCTTCTCGCTGTCTTCTTCTTGGTATTAGGGATGACGTTGGCGTCTTTTATCTCTCACACTAGTACCAAATAATAGGTATCCCTCAAGTTCTTCTTGATTTTCATCATGCTTTATCGTATTTTGATTTCGACACATTGGAGCTAGTTGAAACTTCCACGAAAGAGTCACGGGAAGTGCACAAAAACCATCCAAAATACTAGGTTCGAGGTTAGATCGAAAGAGAAAGAGAATACATTCTGAAATAAGATAGCTATCTTCTTCTCAATTCATAATTGGTTTTGTGGAGTTAACCATAAAATATTTTGAGAAGTTTTAAGTTGAAGAAGGCAGTGTTCAACCATGTAACTTCGTGATGTTTCCAAACCTATGGATTTCAAATACTCAAGACTCTATATAAGCCCGTTCCTTTGTCCGTACCGAATACTTCTGTTAACGTCCCCATCTGTTCTCGTTGTCTTCTTCTTGGTATTAAGGATGACGTTGGCGTCTTGTATCTCTCACACTAGTACCAAAAAATCGGTATGCCTCAAGTTTTTCTTGTTTTTCATCATGCTTTGTCGTATTTTGATTTCGACACTTTGGAGCTAGTTGGAACTTCACGGGGAAAGAGTTACGGGAAGTGCACAAAACCATCCAAAATCAATTGGTTCGAAGATAGATCGAGAGAGAAAGAGAATACATTCGAAATAAGATAGCTATGTGCTTCTCAATTCATAATTGGTTTCGACAAGTTGACCATAAAATATTTTGAGAAGTTTTAAGTTGAAGAAGGTGGTGTTCAACTATGTAACTTCATGATGGTTCCAAACCTATGGATTTCAAATACTCGGACTCTATATAAGCCCGTTCCTTTGTCCATACCGAATACTTCTGTTAACGTCCCCATCTCTTCTCGTTGTCTTCTTCTTGGTATTAGGGATGACGTTGGCGTCTTTTATCTCTCACACTAGTACCAAATAATAGGTATCCCTCAAGTTCTTCTTGTTTTTCATCATGCTCTGTCGTATTTTGATTTCGACACTTTGGAGCTAGTTGGAACTTCACACGAAAGAGTTACGGGAAGTGCACAAAACTATCCAAAAATACTAGGTTCGTGGTTAGATCGAAAGAGAAAGAGAATACATTCTGAAATAAGATAGCTATCTTCTTCTCAATTCATAATTGGTTTTGAGGAGTTGACCACAAAATATTTTGAGAAGTTTTAAGTTGAAGAAGGCGGTGTTCAACCATGTAACTTCGTGATGTTTCCAAACCTATGGATTTCAAATACTCAAGACTCTATATAAACCCGTTCCTTTATCCGTACCGAAACTTCTGTTAACGTCCCCATCTCTGACGGTCGTCGCCTTCTTGGTATTGGAGATGACGTTGGTGTCTTTTATCTCTCACACTAGTACCAAAAAATAGGTATCCCTCAAGTTATTCTTGTTTTTCATCATGCTCTGTCGTATTTTAATTTTGACACTTTGGAGCTAGTTGGAACTTCACACGAATGAGTCACGGGAAGTGCACAAAACCATCCAAAAATAGTAGGTTCGAGGTTAGATCTAAAGAGAAAGAGAATACATTCCTAAATAAGATAGCTATCTTCTTCTCAATTCATAATTGGTTTTGAGCAGTTGACCATAAAATATTTTGAGAAGTTTTAAGTGGAAGAAGGTGGTGTTCAACCATGTAACTTCATGATGGTTCGAAACCTATGGATTCCAAATACGCAAGACTCTATATAAGCCCGTTCCTTTGTCCGTATCAAATACTTCTGTTAACGTCCCAATCTCTTCTCGCTGTCTTCTTCTTGGTATTAGGGATGACGTTGGTGTCTTTTATCTCTCACACTAGTACCAAATAATAGGTATCCCTCAAGTTCTTCTTGTTTTTCATCATGCTCTATCGTATTTTGATTTCGACACATTGGAGCTAGTTGAAACTTTCACGAAAGAGTCACGGGAAGTGCACAAAACCATCCAAAATACTATGTTCGAGGTTAGATCGAAAGAGAAAGAGAATACATTCTGAAATAAGATAGCTATCTTCTTCTCAATTCATAATTGGTTTTGAAGAGTTGACCATAAAATATTTTGAGAAGTTTTAAGTTGAAGAAGGCGGTGTTCAACCATGTAACTTTATGATGGTTCCAACCTATGGATTCCAAATACTCGGACTCTATATAAGCCCGTTCCTTTGTCCGTACGGAATACTTCTGTTAACGTCCCCATCTCTTCTTGTTGTCTTCTTCTTGGTATTAGGGATGACGTTGGCGTCTTTTATCTCTCACACTAGTACCAAAAAATAGGTATCTCTCAAGTTCTTCTTGTTTTTCATCATGCTCTATCGTATTTTGATTTCGACACTTTGGAGCTAGTTGAAACTTCACACGAAAGAGTCATGGGAAGTGCACAAAACCATCCAAAATACTAGGTTGGAGGGTAGATCGAAAGAGAAAGAGAATACATTCTAAAATAAGATAGCTATCTTCTTCTCAATTCATAATTGGTTTTGAGGAGTTGACCATAAAATATTTTGAGAAGTTTTAAGTTGAAGAAGGTGGTGTTCAACCATGTAACTTCATGATGGTTCCAAATCTATGGATTCCAAATAATCGGACTCTATATAAGCCCATTCCTTTGTCCGTACCGAATACATCGTTAACGTCCCCATCTCTTCTCGTTCTCTTCTTCTTGGTATTAGGGATGACGTTGGCGTCTTTTATCTCTCACACTAGTACCAAAAAATAGGTATCCCTCAAGTTCTTCTTTTTTTTCATCATGCTCTGTTGTATTTTGAATTGGACACTTTGTAGCTAGTTGGAACTTCACACGAAAGAGTTACGGGAAGTGCACAAAACCATCCAAAAATACTAGGTTCGAGGTTAGATATAAAGAGAAAGAGAATACATTGAAATAAGATAGCTATCTTCTTCTCAATTCATAATTGGTTTTGAGCGATTGACCATAAAATATTTTGAGAAGTTTTAAGTGGAAGAAGGTGGTGTTCAACCATGTAACTTCATGATGGTTCCAAACCTATGGATTCCAAATACGCAAGACTCTATATAAGCCCGTTCCTTTGTCCGTACCGAATACTTCTGTTAACGTCCCCATCTCTTCTCGTTGTCTTCTTCTTCGTATTAGGGATGACGTTGGCGTCTTTTATCTCTCACACTAGTACCAAATAATAGGTATCCCTCAAGTTCTTCTTGTTTTTCATCATGCTTTGTCGTATTTTGATTTCGACACTTTGGAGCTAGTTGGAACTTCACACGAAAGAGTCACGGGAAGTGCACAAAACTATCCAAAAATACTAGGTTCGAGGTTAGATCGAAAGAGAAAAGAGAATACATTCTGAAATAAGATAGCTATCTTCTTCTCAATTCATAATTGGTTTTGAGGAGTTGACCATAAAATAATTTGAGAAGTTTTAAGTTGAAGAAGGCGGTGTTCAACCATGTAACTTCGTGATGTTTCAAAACCTATGGATTTCAAATATTCAAGACTCTATATAAGCCCGTTCCTTTGTGCCGTACCGAATACTTCCGTTAACGTCCCCATCTTGTTCTCGTTGTCTTCTTCTTGGTATTAAGGATGACGTTGGCGTCTTGTATCTCTCACACTAGTACCAAAAAATCGGTATGCCTCAAGTTTTTCTTGTTTTTCATCATGCTTTTTAGTATTTTGATTTCGACACTTTGGAGCTAGTTGGAACTTCACACGAAAGACTTATGGGAAGTGCACAAAACCATCCAAAAATAATTGGTTCGAAGATAGATCGAGAGAGAAAGAGAATACATTCGAAATAAGATAGCTATGTGCTTCTCAATTCATAATTGGTTTCGACAAGTTGACCATAAAATATTTTGAGAAGTTTTAAGTTGAAGAAGGTGGTGTTCGACTATGTAACTTCATGATGGTTCCAAACCTATGGATTTCAAATACTCGGACTCTATATAAGCCCGTTCCTTTTTCCGTACCGAATACTTCCTTGTTAACGTCCCCATACGTTATCGTTGTCTTCTTCATGGTATTAAGGATGACGTTGGCGTCTTGTATCTCTCACACTAGTACCAAAAAATCGGTATGCCTCGAGTTTTTCTTGTTTTTCATCATGCTTTGTCGTATTTTGATTTCGACACTTTGGAGCTAGTTGGAACTTCACACGAAAGAGTTACGGGAAGTGCACAAAACCATCCAAAAATAATTGGTACGAAGATAGATCGAGAGAGAAAGAGAATACGTTCTGAAATAAGATAGCTATGTGCTTCTCAATTCATAATTGGTTTCGACAAGTTGACCATAAAATATTTTGAGAAGTTTTAAGTTGAAGAAGGCGGTGTTCAACCATGTAACTTTGTGATGTTTCCACACCTATGGATTTCAAATACTCAAGACTATATATAAGCCCGTTCCTTTGTCCGTACCGAATACTTCCGTTAACGTCCCCATCCGTTCTCGTTGTCTTCTTCTTGGTATTAAGGATGACGTTGGCGTCTTGTATCTCTCACACTAGTACCAAAAAATCGGTATCCCTCAAGTTTTTCTTGTTTTTCATCATGCTTTGTCGTATTTTTATTTCGACACTTTGGAGCTAGTTGGAACTTCACACGAAAGAGTCACGGGAAGTGCACAAAACCATCCAAAAATAATTGGTTCGAAGATAGATCGAGAGAGAAAGAGAATACATTATGAAATAAGATAGCTATGTGCTTCTCAATTCATAATTGGTTTCGACAAGTTGACCATAAAATATTTTGAGAAGTTTTAAGTTGAAGAAGGCGGTGTTCAACCATGTAACTTCATGATGTTTCCAAACCTATGGATTCCAAATACGCAAGACTCTATATAAGCCCGCTCCTTTGTCCGCACCGAATACTTCTGTTAACGTCCGCATCCCTTCTCGTTGTCTTCTTCTTGGTATTAAGGATGATGTTGGCGTCTTTTATCTCTCACACTAGTACCAAATAATAGGTATCCCTCAAGTTCTTCTTGTTTTCATCATGCTCTGTCGTATTTTTATTTCGACACTTTGGGGCTAGTTGGAACTTCACACGAAAGAGTCACGGGAAGTGCACAAAACCATCCAAAAATACTAGGTTCGAGGTTAGATCGAGAGAGAAAGAGAATCATTCTTAAATAAGATAGCTATCTTCTTCTCAATTCATAATTGGTTTTGAGGAGTTCACCATAAAATATTTTGAGAAGTTTAAAGTTGAAGAAGGCGGTGTTCAACCATGTAATTTTATGATGCTTCCAAACCTATGGATTCAAAATACTTAGACTTTACAAACGCCCGTTCCATTGTCCTTACTGAAAACATCTGTTAACGTCCCCATCTCTTCTAGTCGTCGTCTTCTTGGTATTAGAGATGACATTGGCGTCTTGTATCTCTCATACTAGTACCAAAAAATAGGTATCCTTCAAGTTCTTCTTGTTTTTCATCATGCTCTATCGTATTTTGATTTCGACACTTTGAAGCTAGTTGAAACTTCACACGAAAGAGTCACGGGAAGTGCACAAAACCATCCAAAATACTAGGTTGGAGGTTAGATCGAAAGAGAAAGAGAATACATTATGAAATAAGATAGCTATCGTCTTCTCAATTCATAATTGGTTTCGAGGAGTTGACCATAACATATTTTGAGAAGGTTTAAGTTGAAGAAGGCGTTGTTCAACCATGTAACTTCGTGATGTTTCCAAACCTATGGATTTCAAATATTCAAGACTCTATATAAGCCCGTTCCTTTGTCCGTACCGAATACTTCGTTAACGTCCCCATCCGTTCTCGTTGTCTTCTTCTTGGTATTAAGGATGACGTTGGCGTCTTGTATCTCTCACACTAGTACCAAAAAATCGGTATGCCTCAAGTTTTTCTTGTTTTTCATCATGCTTTTTCGTATTTTGATTTCGACACTTTGGAGCTAGTTGGAACTTCACACGAAAGAGTTATGGGAAGTGCACAAAACCATCCAAAAATAATTGGTTCGAAGATAGATCGAGAGAGAAAGAGAATACATTCTGAAATAAGATAGCTATGTGCTTCTCAATTCATAATTGGTTTCGACAAGTTGACCATAAAATATTTTCAGAAGTTTTAAGTTGAAGAAGGTGGTGTTCAACTATGTAACTTCATGATGGTTCCAAACCTATGGATTTCAAATACTCGGACTCTATACAAGCCCGTTCCTTTTTCCGTACCGAATAGTTCTGTTAACGTCCCCATCTGTTCTCGTTGTCTTCTTCATGGTATTAAGGATGACGTTGGCGTCTTTGTATCTCTCACACTAGTACCAAAAAATCGGTATGCCTCAAGTTTTTCTTGTTTTTCATCATGCTTTGTCGTATTTTGGATTTCGACACTTTGGAGCTAGTTGGAACTTCACACGAAAGAGTTACGGGAAGTGCACAAAACCATCCAAAAAATAATTGGTACGAAGATAGATCGAGAGAGAAAGAGAATACATTCCAAAATAAGATAGCTATGTGCTTCTCAATTCATAATTGGTTTCGACAAGTTGACCATAAAATATTTTGAGAAGTTTTAAGTTCAAGAAGGCGGTGTTCAACTATGTAACTTCATGATGTTTCCAAACCTATGGATTCCAAATACGTAAGACTCTATATAAGCCCGATCCTTTGTCCGTACCGAATACTTCGTTAACGTCCGCATCCTTCTCGTTGTCTTCTTCTTGGTATTAGGGATGATGTTCGCGTCTTTTATCTCTCACACTAGTTCCAAATAATAGGTATCCCTCATGTTCTTCTTGTTTTTCATCATGCTGTCGTATTTTGATTTCGACACTTTGGAGCTAGCTGGAAACTTCACACGAAAAGAGTTACGGGAAGTGAACAAAACTATCCAAAAATCTTAGGTTCGAGGTTAGATCGAAAGAGAAAGAGAATACATTCTCGAAATAAGATAGCTATCTTCTTCTCAATTCATAATTGGTTTTGAGGAGTTGACCATAAAATATTTTGAGAAATTTTAAGTTGAAGAAGGCGGTGTTCAACCAAATATCTTTGTGATCGTTTCCACACCTATGGATTTCAAATACTCAAGACTACATATAAGCCCGTTCCTTTGTCGGTACCGAATACTTCGCATTTAACCTCCCTATCTGTTCTCGTTGTCTTCTTCTGGGTATTCCAGGATGACGTTGGCGTCTTGTATCTCTCACACTAGTACTCAAAAATCGGTATCCCTCAAGTTTTTCTTGTTTTTCATCATGCTTTGTCGTATTTTGATTTCGACACTTTGGAGCTAGTTCGAACTTCACACGAAAGAGTCACGGGAAGTGCACAAAACCATCCAAAAATAATTGGTTCGAAGATAGATCGAGAGAGAAAGAGAATAAATTCTGAAATAAGATAGCTATGTGCTTCTCAATTAATAATTGGTTTCGACAAGTTGACCATAAAATATTTTGAGAAGTTTTTGGTTGAAGAAGGTGGTGTTCAACTATGTAACTTCATGATGGTTCTCAGCACCTGTGGATTCCAAATACTCCTGACTCTATATAAGCCCGTTCCTTTGTCGGTACCGAATACTTTGTTAACGTCCCCATCTCTTCTCGTTGTCTTCTTCTTGGTATTAAGGATGACGTTGGCGTCTTGTATCTCTCCTACTTAGTACCAAAAAATCGGTATCCCTCACAAGTTTTTCTTGTTTTTCATCATGCTTTGTCGTATTTTGATTTCGACACTTTGGAGAGTAGTTGGAACTTCACACGAAAGAGTCACGGGAAGTGCACAAAACCATCCAAAAATAATTGGTTAGAAGATAGATCAAGAGAGAAAGAGAATACATTAAGAAAATAAGATAGCTATGTGCTTCTCAATTCATAATTGGTTTCGACAAGTTGACAATAAAATATTTTGAGAAGTTTTAAGTTGAAGAAGGTGGTGTTCAAAAACATGTAACTTCATGATGGTTCAAAACCTATGGATTCCAAATACGCAAGACTCTATATAAGACCGCTCCTTTGTCGCAAGTAACGAATACTTCGAGCAACGTCCGCATCCCCTTTCGTTGTCTTCTTCTTGGTATTAGGGATGATGTTGGCGTCTTTTATCTCTCACAACTAGTACCAAATAATAGGTATCCCTCGAAGTTTTTCTTGTTTTTCATCATGCTCTGTCGTATTTTTATTTCGACACTTTGGGATTTAGTTGGAACTTGACACGAAAGAGTCACGGGAAGGGCGAGAAAACCATCCAAAAATACTAGGTTCGAGGTTAGATCGAGAGAGAAAGAGAATACATTCTTAAATAAGATAGCTATCTTCTTCTCAATTCATAATTGGTTTTGAGGAGTTCACCATAAAATATTTTGAGATGTTTAAAGTTGGAGAAGGCGGTGTTCAACCATGTAAGTTTATGATGCTTCCAAATCCATGTGGATTCAAAATGTCTCACATTCCCCAGACTCAACAAACGCCAGTTCCATTGTCCTTGCGAAAACATACGGTAACGTCCCCATCTCTTCGAGTCGTCGTCTTCTTGGTATTAGAGATGACATTGGCGTCTTGTATCTCTCATCTTAGTACCAAAAAATAGGTATCCCTCAAGTTCTTCTTGTTTTTCATCATGCTCAATCGTATTTTGATTTCGACACTTTGAAGCTAGTTGAAACTTCACACGAAAGAGTCACGGGAAGTGCACAAAACCATCTAAAATACTAGGTTGGAGGTTAGATCGAAGAGAGAAGAGAATACATTATGAAATAAGATAGCTATCGTCTTCTCAATTCATAATTGGTTTGAGAAGTTGACCATAAAATATTTTGAGAAGGTTTAAGTTGAAAGAGAACGTTGTTCAGCGAGTGTAACTTCATGATGGTTCCAAACCTATGGATTCCAAATACGCAAGACTCTAAATTTCGACACTTTGGAGCTAGTTGGAACTTCACACGAAAGAGTCACGGGAAGTGCACGAAACCATCCAAAAATAATTGGTTCGAAGATAG
>JAUJYP020000807.1:2500-5000 GCA_030674075.2 Linum usitatissimum
CTTCACCGCGTCACCGTAGGCAAGGCACCCGCGAAGAGAGTTGAAAGACGACGGTTCGATGCTCAAAGCGAAGAGCCCCGCCATCCCAAACAACTCAAATACCACTCATGCGCATCACGTACGACGTACGACGGCACCATCGAATGACCCGCGCTTAGGCGAGCTTGACATCCAGCTAAGCCCAACAAACGAATTCACCAAATGGCGGCCATTGTACGCACCGCTTAGCACGAAGAACGCGAAGCCGGCTTCTGACCGCGCGTCGGCATCCGGAGTTCCCAACGTCGAGGGGGGGTCGCCGCATACCAGCAGAGGCCTTGGGGCATCCGTCCGTGCAACGTGGTGCGAGAGAATCGCACCTTGTTCCCGACATCGGCATCAAAATCGCACTTTCCGCCGTCGCGGCGACCCCGCCGTCGCGGAGGCCGGCGCCGTCGCGGCCTGCCGCGGCCCACCCGCCGGACCTTGGGCCACCCACACCCACCCTCGGTGTTCGATGCGCTCTAAACTCGTCATCTTAACGATTTTTGACCCGAGATTTATCGAGGGTCCATATTTTGGTGTGCCAAAATCGCACCCTAGCGCGCATTTTTGCGCATCGGGTGTGCCCCTGGTGCGCATTTTCGCGCATTTTTGCGCACGGGTGTGCCAACCGCCTTGGTGCGCATTTTCTCGCATTTTTGCGCACGGGTGTGCCCCTGGTGCGCATTATCTCGCATTTTTGTGCACGGGTGTGCACCCTGGCGCGCATTTTCGCGCATTTTTGCGCAAGGGTGTGCCAAAATCGCACCCTGGTGCGCATTTTCTCGCATTTTTGCGCATGGGTGTGCCCCTGGTGCGCATTTTCTCGCATTTTCTCGCACGGGTGTGCACCCTGGTGCGCATTTTCGCGCATTTTTTTGCGCATATGTGTGCCCCCTGGTGCGCATTTTCTCGCATTTTTGCGCATGGGTGTGCCCCCTGGTGCGCATTTTCTCGCATTTTTGCGCATGGGTGTGCATTTTCTCGCAAGGGTGTGCACCCTGGTGCGCATTTTCGCGCATTTTTGCGCATATGTGTGCCCTGGTGCGCATTTTCTCGCATTTTTGCGCATGGGTGTGCCCCCTGGTGCGCATTGTCTCGCATTTTTGCGCATGGGTGTGCATTTTCTCGCACGGGTGTGCACCCTGGTGCGCATTTTCGCGCATTTTTGCGCATATGTGTGCCCCTGGAGCGCATTTTCTCGAATTTTTGCGCAAGGGTGTGCCAAAATCGCACCCTGGCGCGCATTTTCTCGCATTTTCTCGCGTTTTTGCGCATGGGTGTGCACCCTGGCGCGCATTTTCGCGCATATGTGTGCTCCTGGTGCGCATTTTCTCGCATTTTTGCGCAAGGGTGTGCAAAATCGCACTGTGGTGCGCATTTTCTCGCATTTTTGCGCATGGGCGTGCACCCTGGCGCGCATTTTCGCGCATTTTTGCGCATATGGGTGCCCCTGGCGCGCATTTTCTCGCATTTTTTGCGCACGGATGTGCCCCCAGTGCGCATTTTCTCGCATTTTCTCGCATCGGGTGTGCCAAAATCGCACCCCGGGTGTGCCAAGGCGCGCATTTTCGCACCTCGGGTGCGAACTCGGGTGCTTTTTTCACACCTTCCTCGAAGCGCTCTAACTTTGGGCTCGGTTGTCGGAACGAGGCGATTTTTCTTTGATTTCGCCTAACTTTTCGAGAGGAACGCGCTCGATTCGAAACGAGGTGAGTCCAATGTTGAGAAAACGCGACCCACGCCCTTAGTTGAGGTCGAGAACTTTGAACGACCATAACTTTGTGCTCGGTTGTCGATTGAGGCGATTTTTATCTTGAAATCGCATAACTTTTCGAGATCTACACATGGACAAGCTGCGAAGGCGGTTTGTGGCAAGATTTTCGTCGTGAAATTAGGTCGTTTGCACCCTCAACCGGACACATTTACGTTTTTCGGCCGCGAAATATTTTTTAAACACACGATAAACTACATGATGGACTTATCGAAGATGCAATTCGATTTGAGGGCCCTTTTATGGCACCACGACGGACGATTTGGTTTAAAAAATTTTCGAAAATCCCAAGTCTTTCGAGGCGGCTGCAACCTCCACGGCATACACTTGGTAAATTTGTGTATGAGGTGGAGGGACGAATCGAAGCGACATGGGGCTGAATCTCGGTGGATCGTGGCAGCAAGGCCACTCTGCCACTTACAATACCCCGTCGCGTATTTAAGTCGTCTGCAAATGATTCTATCCATTTTGCTCGGTGGAAATTAAACTTCAAGGCGGCCGATGGACTCTTCGCGTCCAACGGACTTGGCCAACGACACGTGCCTTTGGGGGCGGATGGCCCCTGCTGCTGGTCGGCAATCGGGCGGCGGACACGAGCGTCGGTGCCGGCCGGATTCGACTTAGAGGCGTTCGGTCATAATCCGGCGCACGGTAGCTTCGCGCCCGCGGCTTTTCAACCAAGCGCGATGACCAATTGTGCGAATC
>JAUJYP020000807.1:30000-32500 GCA_030674075.2 Linum usitatissimum
ACACCCACCCTCGGTGTTCGATGCAGCAGCGTGGCCCTGCTGCCTGCACCGGGGGGTTCACCACCTCCCCCTAAAGAGACCTTAAGACATTTTCCATTTTCCCACCGGGAGACGTTCCTTATCAGAGGAGTCACACCCCCTCTAAACTCGTCATCTTAACGATTTTTGACCTGAGATTTCGCACAGATGTTGTAAGAAATATAACAATGTGGGAAACCAAATTTTATAATTTTTGGAATTTTATTTTATTTAATACGATTTTTTTAATGAAAAAACTTCAAAAAATCGTAATAAAAAAAATACAAGTCCAAACTTTGTCAAACTTGGTATGAGGGTACCTTATGATATCCCTGAGATATAATGGCAAGCACTTTTGAATTTGCTCGAGTAGATTTTAAAATTTATCGAGGGTCCATATTTTGGTGTGCCAAAATCGCACTTGGTGCGCATTTTTGCGCATCGGGTGTGCCTGCTGCGCATTTTCGCGCATTTTTGCGCACGGGTGTGCCCCCAGTGCGCATTTTCTCGCATTTTTGCGCACGGGTGTGCCCCTGGTGCGCATTATCTCGCATTTTTGTGCACGGGTGTGCACCCTGCTGCGCATTTTCGCGCATTTTTGCGCAAGGGTGTGCCAAAATCGCACCCTGGTGCGCATTTTCTCGCATTTTTGCGCATGGGTGTGCCCCTGGTGCGCATTTTCTCGCATTTTCTCGCACGGGTGTGCACCCTGGTGCGCATTTTCGCGCATTTTTGCGCATATGTGTGCCACTGGTGCGCATTTTCTCGCATTTTTGCGCATGGGTGTGCCCCCTGGTGCGCATTTTCTCGCATTTTTGCGCATGGGTGTGCATTTTCTCGCAAGGGTGTGCACCCTGGTGCGCATTTTCGCGCATTTTTGCGCATATGTGTGCCCCTGGTGCGCATTTTCTCGAATTTTTGCGCAAGGGTGTGCCCCTGGTGCGCATTGTCTCGCATTTTTGCGCATGGGTGTGCATTTTCTCGCACGGGTGTGCACCCTGGTGCGCATTTTCGCGCATTTTTGCGCATATGTGTGCCCCTGGAGCGCATTTTCTCGAATTTTTGCGCAAGGGTGTGCCAAAATCGCACCCTGGCGCGCATTTTCTCGCATTTTCTCGCGTTTTTGCGCATGGGTGTGCACCCTGGCGCGCATTTTCGCGCATATGTGTGCTCCTGGTGCGCATTTTCTCGCATTTTTGCGCAAGGGTGTGCCAAAATCGCCTTTGTGGTGCGCATTTTCTCGCATTTTTGCGCATGGGCGTGCACCCTGGCGCGCGTTTTCGCGCATTTTTGCGCATATGGGTGCCCCTGGCGCGCATTTTCTCGCATTTTTGCGCACGGATGTGCCCCCGGTGCGCATTTTCTCGCATTTTCTCGCATCGGGTGTGCCAAAATCGCACCCCGGGTGTGCCAAGGCGCGCATTTTCGCACCTCGGGTGCGAACTCGGGTGCTTTTTCACACCTTCCTCGAGCTTGCTCTAACTTTGGGCTCGGTTGTCGGAACGAGGCGATTTTTTCTTTGATTTCGCCTAACTTTTCGAGAGGAACGCGCTCGATTCGAAACGAGGTGAGTCCAATGTTGAGAAAACGCGACCCACGCCCTTAGTTGAGGTCGAGAACTTTGAACGACCATAACTTTGTGCTCGGTTGTCGATTGAGGCGATTTTTATCTTGAAATCGCATAACTTTTCGAGATCTACACATGGACAAACTGCCGAAGGCGGTTTGTGGCAAGATTTTCGTCGTGAAATTAGGTCGTTTGCACCCTCAGCCGGACACATTTACGTTTTTCGGCCGCGAAATATTTTTTAAACACACGATAAACTACATGATGGACTTATCGAAGATGCAATTCGATTTGAGGGCCCTTTTATGGCACCACGACGGACGATTTGGTTTAAAAAATTTTCGAAAATCCCAAGTCTTTCGAGGCGGCACTGCAACCTCCACGGCATACACTTGGTAAATTTGTGTATGAGGTGGAGGGACGAATCGAAGCGACATGGGGCTGAATCTCGGTGGATCGTGGCGACGAGGCCACTCGCCACTTACAATACCCGTCGCGTATTTAAGTCGTACGCAAATGATTCTATCCATTTGCTCGGTGGAAATTAAACTTCAAGGCGGCCGATGGACTCTTCAGTCCAACGGACTTGGCCAACGACACGTGCCTTTGGGGGCGGATGGCCCTGCGCTGGTCGGCAATCGGGCGGCGGACACGAGCGTCGGTGCCGGCCCGGATTCGACTTAGAGGCGTTCGGTCATAATCCGGCGCACGGTAGCTTCGCGCCGCGGCTTTTCAACCAAGCGCGATGACCAATTGTGCGAATCAACGGTTCCTCTCGTACTAGGTTGGATTCTTGTCGCGACGCGGTCATCGGTAGGGTAAAACTAACTTTGTCTCACGACGGTCTAAACCCGGCTCACGTTCCCTATTGGTGGGTGAACAATCCAACACTTGGTGAATTCGCTTCACAATGAT
>JAUJYP020000808.1:0-39774 GCA_030674075.2 Linum usitatissimum
TAATAAAACATGAACTTTTAGTCATTTCCAACATTCATGTCAAATATTAGGCGGATCTTAAAACTTTGAAATTGTTATGTCAAAATAGCTCATTTCCATATGTGAACACCTTTGGAAATTTACCAATTTTGATATGAAAATTAAATTTTTTCAAATTGGCTAATATTTTACATGCATGTTGGGAATGGTTAAGAATTGAGATTTCACAATGTTAAACCCTTGAAATAATGAACAAATGAAACTAAAACACAATTTTTAAAGGTATTGATTGTTCTTGTTCGTGGTGATGTATGTGCTTTCGAATGGAAATATCTTAGATTGGATTTCTAGCACTTTTTCACCACATGCATGAAGAAAGTAATCCAATTTGATAAATTTCAAACAATAATATAAAACAATGTAAAATTGAGTTTTAACGTCATATGGAAATTAGTTATCGAGATTACCATTATAAAACTTGTACTTTTAACCATTTCCACCTTGCATGTCAAATATTAGGGGATTTGAAACTTTGAAATTTTCACGTGAAATTTCCACTTTGGAAATTTACCAATTTTGACCATAAAATTAAAAAATTTAAATTGGCTAATATTTTACATGCATGTTGGGAATGGCTAAGAGTTGAGTTTCACAATGTTAACCCTTAAAATAATGAACAAACGATACTAAAAGAAATTTCTAAAAGGTTTTGATTGTTCTTGATAGTGGGAATGTATGTGCTTGGAATACAAAAATCTTAGTTTGAATTTTTAACTTCTCATGACATGCATGCAAAGTAACCTAATTTCAAAATTTCCAACACTAATAAGAATTATGTAAAATTGAGTTTTAACTTCATTTGAACATTATTTACCGGGTTACCA
This sequence comes from Linum usitatissimum, assembly GCA_030674075.2. Classification (NCBI taxonomy): domain Eukaryota; kingdom Viridiplantae; phylum Streptophyta; class Magnoliopsida; order Malpighiales; family Linaceae; genus Linum; species Linum usitatissimum. The sequence continues at coordinate 864 of JAUJYP020000808.1, forward strand.
TAATAAAACATGAACTTTTAGTCATTTCCAACATTCATGTCAAATATTAGGGGATCTTAAAACTTTGAAATTGTTATGTCAAAATAGCTCATTTCCATATGATAACACCTTTGGAAATTTACCAATTTTGACATGAAAATTAATTTTTTCAAATTGGCTAACATTTTACATGCATGTTGGGAATGGCTCAGTATTCAGGTTTCACAATGTTAACCCTTAAAATAATGAACAAACGATACTAAAAGAAATTTCTAAAAGGTTTTGATTGTTCTTGATAAGTGGGAATGGAGCAGTTTGGAATACAAAAATCTTAGTTTGGATTTTTAATCTGTGTCTTATGACATGCATGCAAAAAGTAACCTAATTTCAAAAATTTCCAACACTAATAAGAATTAGATAAAATTGAGTTTTATCCTCATTTGAACATTATTTACCTAGGTTACCATAATAAAAAACATGAACTTTTAGTCATTTCCAACATTCATGTCAAATATTATGTTGATCTTAAAACTTTGTAATTATTATGCTTGTAAATAGCTCATTTCCATATGATAACACCTTTGGAAATTTACCAATTTTGACATGAAAATTAAATTTTTTCAAATTGGCTACCATTTTTTAATATGCATGTTGGGAATGGCTAAGAGTTGAGGTTTCACAAATGTTAAACCCTTAAAATAACGAACAAATGAAACTAAAACACAATTTTTAAAGGTATTGATTGTTCTTGTTCGTGGTGATGTATGTGCTTTCGAATGGAAATATCTTAGATTGGATTTCTAGCACTTTTTCACCACATGCATGCAGAAAGTAATCCAATTTGATAATTTTCAACAATAATATAAAACAATGTAAAATTGAGTTTTAACGTCATATGGAAATTAGTTATCGAGATTACCATTATAAAACTTGTACTTTTAACCATTTCTACCTTGCCTGTCAAATATTAGGGGATTTGAAACTTTGAAATTTTCACGTGAAATTTCCACTTTGGAAATTTACCAATTTTGACCATAAAATTAAAAAATTTAAATTGGCTAATATTTTACATGCATGTTGGGAATGGCTAAGAGTTCAGGTTTCACAATGTTAACCCTTAAAATAATGAACAAACGATACTAAAAGAAATTTCTAAAAGGTTTTGATTGTTCTTGATAGTGGGAATGTATGTGCTTGGAATACAAAAATCTTAGTTTGGATTTTTAACGGTTTCTCATGATATGCATAAGAAAGTAACCTAATTTTACAATTTTCCAACACTAATAAGAATTATGTAAAATTGAGTTTTAACTTCATTTGAACATTATTTACCAGGGTTACCATAATAAAACATGAACTTTTAGTCGTTTCCAACATTCATGTCAAATATTAGCGGATCTTAAAACTTTGAAATTGTTATGTCAAAATAGCTCATTTCCATATGTTAACACCTTTGGAAATTTACCAATTTTGATATGAAAATTAAATTTTTTCAAATTGGCTAATATTTTACATGCATGTTGGGAATGGCTAAGAATTGAGATTTCACAATGTTAACCCTTGAAATAATGAACAAATGATACTAAAAGAAATTTTTAAAGGTATTGATTGTTCTTGTTCGTGGGAATGTATGTGCTTCGAATGGAAAAATCTTAGTTTGGATTTTAACGGTATGCCATGACATGCATGGAAAGTAACCTAATTTTACAATTTTCCAACACTAATAAGAATTATATGTAAAATTCAGGTTTAACTTCATTTGAATATTTTACCGGGGTTACCATGATAAAACATGAACTTTTAGTCATTTCCAACATTCATGTCAAATATTAGGCGGATCTTAAAACTTTGAAATTGTTATGTCAAAATTGCTCATTTCCATATGTGAACACCTTTGGAAATTTACCAATTTTGATATGAAAATTAAATTTTTCAAAATTAGCTAACATACATGCATGTTAGGAATGGTTAAGAATTGAGATTTCCCGATGTTAAACCACAGCAGAAATAATGAACAAATGAAACTAAAACACAATTTTTAAAGAGTATTGATTGTTCTTGTTCGTGGTGATTTATTTTGCTTTCGAATGGAAATATCTTAGATTGGATTTCTAGCACTTTTTAACCACATGCATGCGAAGTAATCCAATTTGATAAGTTTCAAGCGAGAAATATAAAGCAATGTAAAATTGAGTTTTAACGTCATATGGAAATTAGTTATCGAGATTACCATTATAAAACTTGTAGTTTTAACCATTTCCACCTTGCATATCAAATATTAGGGGATTTGAAACTTTGAAATTTTCACGTGAAATTTCCACTTTGGAAATTTACCAATTTTGACCATAAAATTAAAAAATTTAAATTGGCTAATATTTTATGCATGTTGGGTATGTATTTAAGAATTTAGGGTTTCCTGTCCTTACTTAAAATAATGAACAAACGATACTAAAAGAAATTTCTAAAAGGTTTTGATTGTTCTTGATAGTGGGAAATGTATGTGCTTGGAATACAAAAATCTTAGTTTGGATTTTTAACGGTTTCTCATGATATGCGTACTAGAAAGTAACTTTGATTTCAAAATTTCCAACACTAATAAAGTATGTAAAATTGAGTTTTAACTTCATTTGAACACTTGTTATTCTAGGGGTTACCATAATAAAACATGAACTCTAATTTTACAATTTTCCAACACTAATAAGAATTTTGTAAAATTGAGTTTTAACTTCATTTGAATATTATTTATCGGGGTTATCATAACAAAACATGAACTTTTAGTCATTTCCAACATTCATTTCAAATATTAGGCGGATCTTAAAACTTTGAAATTGTTATGTCAAAATAGCTCATTTCCATATGTAAACACCTTTGGAAATTTACCAATTTTGATATGAAAATTAAATTTTTCAAAATTAGCTAATATTTTACATGCATGTTGGGAATGTTAAAATTGAGATTTCACAATGTTAAACCCTTGAAATAATGAACAAATGAAACTAAAACACAATTTTTAAAAGGTATTGATTGTTCTTGTTCGTGGTGATGTATGTGCTTTCGAATGGAAATATCTTAGATTGGATTTCTAGCACTTTTTAACCACATGCATGCAGAAAGTAATCCAATTTGATAAGTTTCAAGCAGAAATATAAAACAATGTAAAATTGAGTTTTAACGTCATATGGAAATTAGTTATCGAGATTACCATTATAAAACTTGTAGTTTTAACCATTTCCACCTTGCATGTCAAATATTAGGGGATATGAAACTTTGAAATTTTCACGTGAAATTTCTCTTTTGGAAATTTACCAATTTTGACTATAGAATTAAAAAAACTTAAATTGGCTAATATTTTACATGCATGTTGGGAATGGCTAAGACTTCAGGTTTCACAATGTTAACCCTTAAAATAATGAACAAACGATACTAAAAGAAATTTCTAAAAGGTTTTGATTCTTCTTGATAGTGGGAATGTATGTGCTTGGAATACAAAAATCTTAGTTTGGATTTTTAACGGTTTCTCATGATATGCATACAGAAAGTAACCTAATTTTATAATTTCCAACACTAATAAGAATTATGTAAAATTGAGTTTGAACTTCATTTGAACATTATTTACCGGGGTTACCATAATAAAACATGAACTTTTAGTCATTTCCAACATTCATGTCAAATATTAGCGGGATCTTAAAACTTTGTAATTGTTATGTCAAAATAGCTCATTTCCATATGATAACACCTTTGGAAATTTACCAATTTTGACATGAAAATTAATTTTTTTCAAATTGGCTAATATTTTACATGCATATTGAAATGGCTAAGAGTTCGGGTTTCCACAATGTTAACCCTTAAAATAATGAACAAACGATACTAAAAGAAATTTCTAAAAGGTTTTGATTGTTCTTGATAGTGGGAATGTATGTGCTTGGAATACAAAAATCTTAGTTTGGATTTTTAACGGTTTCTCATGATATGCATGCGGAAAGTAACCTAATTTTACAATTTTCCAACACTAATAAGAATTATGTAAAATTGAGTTTTAACTTCATTTGAACATTATTTAGCAGGGTTACCATAATAATGCATGAACTTTTAGTCATGTTCCAACATTTAATATTTCAGATATTAGTAGGATCTTAAAACTTTGAAATTGTTATGTCAAAATTGCTCATTTCCATATGTGAACACCTTTGGAAATTTACCAATTTTGATATGAAAATTAAATTTTTTCAAATTGGCTAATATTTTACATGCATGTTGGGAATGGTTAAGAATTGAGATTTCACAATGTTAAACCCTTGAAATAATGAACAAATGAAACTAAAACACAATTTTTAAAAGGTATTGATTATTCTTGTTCGTATGGTGATGTATGTGCTTTCGAATGGAAATATCTTAAGATTGGATTTCTAGCACTTTTTCACCACATGCACGAAGAAAGTAATCCAATTTGATAAATTTCAAATAATAATATAAAACAATGTAAAATTGAGTTTTAACGTCATATAGAAATTAGTTATCGAGATTACCATTATAAAACTTGTACTTTTAACCATTTCCACCTCGCATGTCAAATATTAGGGGATTTGAAACTTTGAAATTTTCACGTGAAATTTCCACTTTGGAAATTTACCAATTTTGACCATAAAATTAAAAAAATTTAAATTGGCTAATATTTTACATGCATGTTGGGTATGGCTAAGAGTTCGAGTTTCACAATGTTAACCCTTAAAATAATGAACAAACGATACTAAAAGAAATTTCTAAAAGGTTTTGATTGTTCTTGATAGTGGGAATGTATGTGCTTGGAATACAAAAATCTTAATTTGAATTTTTAACGGTTTCTCATGATATGCATATAGAAAGTAACTTTGATTTCAAAATTTCCAACACTAATAAGAATTATGTAAAATTGAGTTTTAACTTCATTTGAACATTATTTACGGGGTTACCATAATAAAACATGAACTTTTAGGCATTTCCAACATTCATGTCAAATATTAGCGGGATCTTAAAACTTTGTAATTATTATGTCAAAATAGCTCATTTCCCATATGATAACACCTTTGGAAATTTACCAATTTTTGACATGAAAATTAATTTTTCTTTTTTTTTTTTTTTTTTTTTTTTTTTTTTTTTTTTTTTTTTTTTTTTTTTTTTTTTTTTTTTTTTTTTTTTTTTTTTTTTTTTTTTTTTTTTTTTTTTTTTTTTTTTTTTTTTTTTTTTTTTTTTTTTTTTTTTTTTTTTTTTTTTTTTTTTTTTTTTTTTTTTTTTTTTTTTTTTTTTTTTTTTTTTTTTTTTTTTTTTTTTTTTTTTTTTTTTTTTTTTTTTTTTTTTTTTTTTTTTTTTTTTTTTTTTTTTTTTTTTTTTTTTTTTTTTTTTTTTTAAAACATGAACTTTTAGTCATTTCCAACATTCATTTCAAATATTAAGCGGATCTTAAAACTTTTTGAAATTGTGCCATGTTAAATAGCTCATTCCATATGTAAACACCTTTGGAAATTTACCAATTTTGATATGAAAATTAAATTTTCAAAATTAGTTAATATTTTACATGCATGTTGGGAATGGCTAAGAGTTGAGATTTCACAATGTTAAACCCTTGAAATAATGTAGAAAATGAAACTAAAACACAATTTTTAAATTATTGATTGTTCTTGTTAAAGTGAAATGATGTATTTGCTTTCGAATGGATTTTTTTTTTTTTTTTTTTTTTTTTTTTTTTTTTTTTTTTTTTTTTTTTTTTTTTTTTTTTTTTTTTTTTTTTTTTTTTTTTTTTTTTTTTTTTTTTTTTTTTTTTTTTTTTTTTTTTTTTTTTTTTTTTTTTTTTTTTTTTTTTTTTTTTTTTTTTTTTTTTTTTTTTTTTTTTTTTTTTTTTTAAAAAAAAAAAAAAAAAAAAAAAAAAAAAAAAAAAAAAAAAAAAAAAAAAAAAAAAAAAAAAAAAAAAAAAAAAAAAAAAAAAAAAAAAAAAAAAATATGTTAACCTTTAAAATAATGAACAAATGATACTAAAAGAAATTTCTACCAGGTTTTGATTGTTCTTGATAGTAGGAATGTACGTGCTTGGAATACAACAATCATAGTTTGTATTTTTAACAGTTTCTCATGACATGCATGCAGAAAGAAACCTAATTTTACAATTTTCCAATCACTAATAAGAATTATGTAAAATTGAGTTTTAACTTCATTTGAATATTACTTATCGGGGGTTATCATAATAAAACATGAACTTTTAGTCATTTCCAACATTCATTTCAAATATTAGGCGGATCTTAAAACTTTTGAAATTGTTATGTCAAAATAGCTCATTTCCATATGTAAACACCTTTGGAAATTTACCAATTTTGATATGAAAATTAAATTTTTTCAAATTAGCTAATATTTTACATGCATGTTGGTAATGGTTAAGAATTGAGATTTCACAATGTTAAACCCTTGAAATAATGAACAAATGAAACTAAAACACAATTTTTAAAATTATTGATTGTTTCTTGTTCGTGGTGATGTATGTGCTTTCGAATGGAAATATCTTAGATTGGATTTCTAGCACTTTTTAACTCCATGCATGCGAAAAGTAATCCAATTTGATAAGTTTCAAGCGGAATATAAAACAATGTAAAATTGAGTTTTAACGTCATATGGAAATTAGTTATCGAGATTACCATTATAAAACTTGTAGTTTTAGCCATTTCCACCTTGCATGTCAAATATTAGGGGATTTGAAACTTTGAAATTTTCACGTGAAATTTCTCTTTTGGAAATTTACCAATTTTGACCATAGAATTAAAAAAATTTAAATTGGCTAATATTTTACATGCGTAACAGGAATGGCTAAGAGTTGAGGTTTCACAATGTTAACCCTTAAAATAATGAACAAACGATACTGAAAGAAATTTCTAAAAGGTTTTGATTATTCTTGATAGTGGGAATGTATGTGCTTGGAATACAAAAATCTTAGTTTGGATTTTTAACGGTGTCTCATGACATGCGTACGAAAGTAACCTAATTTTACAATTTTCCAACACTAATAATAATTTTTTTTTTTTTTTTTTTTTTTTTTTTTTTTTTTTTTTTTTTTTTTTTTTTTTTTTTTTTTTTTTTTTTTTTTTTTTTTTTTTTTTTTTTTTTTTTTTTTTTTTTTTTTTTTTTTTTTTTTTTTTTTTTTTTTTTTTTTTTTTTTTTTTTTTTTTTTTTTTTTTTTTTTTTTTTTTTTTTTTTTTTTTTTTTTTTTTTTTTTTTTTTTTTTTTTTTTTTTTTTTTTTTTTTTTTTTTTTTTTTTTTTTTTTTTTTTTTTTTTTTTTTTTTTTTTTTTTTTTTTTTTTTTTTTTTTTTTTTTTTTTTTTTTTTTTTTTTTTTTTTTTTTTTTTTTTTTTTTTTTTTTTTTTTTTTTTTTTTTTTTTTTTTTTTTTTTTTTTTTTTTTTTTTTTTTTTTTTTTTTTTTTTTTTTTTTTTTTTTTTTTTTTTTTTTTTTTTTTTTTTTTTTTTTTTTTTTTTTTTTTTTTTTTTTTTTTTTTTTTTTTTTTTTTTTTTTTTTTTTTTTTTTTTTTTTTTTTTTTTTTTTTTTTTTTTTTTTTTTTTTTTTTTTTTTTTTTTTTTTTTTTTTTTTTTTTTTTTTTTTTTTTTTTTTTTTTTTTTTTTTTTTTTTTTTTTTTTTTTTTTTTTTTTTTTTTTTTTTTTTTTTTTTTTTTTTTTTTTTTTTTTTTTTTTTTTTTTTTTTTTTTTTTTTTTTTTTTTTTTTTTTTTTTTTTTTTTTTTTTTTTTTTTTTTTTTTTTTTTTTTTTTTTTTTTTTTTTTTTTTTTTTTTTTTTTTTTTTTTTTTTTTTTTTTTTTTTTTTTTTTTTTTTTTTTTTTTTTTTTTTTTTTTTTTTTTTTTTTTTTTTTTTTTTTTTTTTTTTTTTTTTTTTTTTTTTTTTTTTTTTTTTTTTTTTTTTTTTTTTTTTTTTTTTTTTTTTTTTTTTTTTTTTTTTTTTTTTTTTTTTTTTTTTTTTTTTTTTTTTTTTTTTTTTTTTTTTTTTTTTTTTTTTTTTTTTTTTTTTTTTTTTTTTTTTTTTTTTTTTTTTTTTTTTTTTTTTTTTTTTTTTTTTTTTTTTTTTTTTTTTTTTTTTTTTTTTTTTTTTTTTTTTTTTTTTTTTTTTTTTTTTTTTTTTTTTTTTTTTTTTTTTTTTTTTTTTTTTTTTTTTTTTTTTTTTTTTTTTTTTTTTTTTTTTTTTTTTTTTTTTTTTTTTTTTTTTTTTTTTTTTTTTTTTTTTTTTTTTTTTTTTTTTTTTTTTTTTTTTTTTTTTTTTTTTTTTTTTTTTTTTTTTTTTTTTTTTTTTTTTTTTTTTTTTTTTTTTTTTTTTTTTTTTTTTTTTTTTTTTTTTTTTTTTTTTTTTTTTTTTTTTTTTTTTTTTTTTTTTTTTTTTTTTTTTTTTTTTTTTTTTTTTTTTTTTTTTTTTTTTTTTTTTTTTTTTTTTTTTTTTTTTTTTTTTTTTTTTTTTTTTTTTTTTTTTTTTTTTTTTTTTTTTTTTTTTTTTTTTTTTTTTTTTTTTTTTTTTTTTTTTTTTTTTTTTTTTTTTTTTTTTTTTTTTTTTTTTTTTTTTTTTTTTTTTTTTTTTTTTTTTTTTTTTTTTTTTTTTTTTTTTTTTTTTTTTTTTTTAAAAAAAAAAAAAAAAAAAAAAAAAAAAAAAAAAAAAAAAAAAAAAAAAAAAAAAAAAAAAAAAAAAAAAAAAAAAAAAAAAAAAAAAAAAAAATTGTAAAATTGAGTTTTAACTTCATTTGAATATTATTTATCGGGGTTATCATAATAAAACATGAACTTTTAGTCATTTCCAACATTCATTTCAAATATTAAAGCGGATCTTAAAACTTTGAAATTGTTATGTTAAAATAGCTCATTTCCGTATGTAAACACCTTTAGAAATTTACCAATTTTGATATGAAAATTAAATTTTTTCAAAATTAGCTAATATTTTACATGCATGTTGGGAATGGTTAAGAATTGATATTTCACAATGTTAAACCCTTGAAATAATGAGAAAATGAAACTAAAACACAATTTTTAAAGGTATTGATTGTTCTTGTTCGTGGTGATGTATGTGCTTTCGAATGGAAATATCTTAGATTGGATTTCTAGCACTTTTTAGGGGGGGGGGGGGGGGGGGGGGGGGGGGGGGGGGGGGGGGGGGGGGGGGGGGGGGGGGGGGGGGGGGGGGGGGGGGGGGGGGGGGGGGGGGGGGGGGGGGGGGGGGGGGGGGGGGGGGGGGGGGGGGGGGGGGGGGGGGGGGGGGGGGGGGGGGGGGGGGGGGGGGGGGGGGGTTTCACAATGTTAACCCTTAAAATAATGAACAAACGATACTAAAAGAAATTTCTAAAAGGTTTGGATTATTCCCGATAATGGGAATGCATTTGTTTCTGGAATACAAAATCTTAGTTTGAGTTTTAACGGTGTCTCATGACATGCATGCAAGTAGTAACCTAATTTTACAATTTTCCAACACTAATAAGAATTATGTAAAATTGAGTTTTAACTTCATTTGAATATTATTTATCGGTAGGTTATCATAATAAAGCTTACATGAACTTTTAGTCATTTTCAACATTCATTTCAAATATTAAGCTAGATCTTAAAACTTTGAAATTGTTATGTTAAAATAGTCATTTCCATACGTAAACACCTTTGGAAATTTACCAATTCTGATATGAAAAAATTAAATTTTTTCAAAATTAGCTAATATTTTACATGCATGTTGGGAATGGTTAAGAATTGAGATTTCACAATGTTAAACCCTTGAAATAATGAGAAAATGAAACTAAAACACAATTTTTAAAGGTATTGATTGTTCTCGTTCGTGGTGATGTACGTGCTTTCGAATGGAAATATCTTAGATTGGATTTCTAGCACTTTTAACCACATGCATGCGAAAAGTAATCCAATTTGATAAGTTTCAAGCATAAATATAAAACAATGTAAAATTGAGTTTTAACGTCATATGGAAATTAGTTATCGAGATTACCATTATAAAACTTGTACTTTTACCAATTTCCACCTTGCATGTCAAATATTAGAGGATTTAAAACTTTGAAATTTTCACCTGAAATTTCCATTTTTGAAATTTACCAATTTTGACCATAAAATTAAAAAAATTTAAATTGGCTAATATTTTACATGCATTATGGGAATGGCTAAGAGTTCAGGTTTCACAATGTTAACCCTTAAAATAATGACCGAACGATACTAAAAGAAATTTCTAAAAGGTTTTGATTGTTCTTGATAGTGGGAATGTATGTGCTTGGAATACAAAAATCATAATTTGAATTTTTAACGGTTTCGAATAATATGCATACGTAAAGTAACCTAATTTTACAATTTTCCAACACTAATAAGAATTATGTAAAATTGAGTTTTAACTTCATTTGATTATTATTTACCGGGGTTACCGTAATAAAACATGAACTTTTAGTCATTTCCAACATTCATGTCAAATATTAGGTGGATCTTAAAACTTTGAAATTGTTATGTCAAAATTGCTCATTTCCGTATGTGAACTCCTTTGGAAATTTACCAATTTTGATATGAAAATTAAATTTTTTCAAATTGGCTAATATTTTACATGCATGTTGGGAATGGTTAAGAATTGAGATTTGACAATGTTAAACCCTTGAAATAATGAACAAATGAAACTAAAAGAAAATTCTAAAAGGTTTTGATTATTCTTGATAGTGGGAATGTTTGTGCTTGGAATACAACAATCTTAGTTTGGATTTTTAACAATGTCTCATGACATGCATGCAGAAACTAACCTAATTTCACAATTTTCCAACACTAATAAGAATTATGTAAAATTGAATTTTAACTTCATTTGAACATTATTTACCGGGGTTACCATAATAAAACATGAACGTTTAGTCATTTCCAACATTCATGTCAAATATTATGACGATCTGAAAACTTTGTAATTGTTATGTCAAAATAGCTCATTTCCATATGTTAACACCTTTTGAAATTTACCAATTTTGACATGAAAATTATTTTTTTTCAAATTGGCTAATATTTTACAGGCATGTTGGGAATGGCTAATAGTTCGGGTTTCACAATGTTAACCCTTAAAATAATGAACAAATGATACTAAAAGAAATTTCTAACAGGTTTTGATTGTTCTTGATAGTGGGAATGTATGTGCTTGGAATAAAACAATAATAGTTTGTATTTTTAACGGTTTCTCATGACATGCATGCAGAAAGTAATCTAATTTTACAATTTTCGAACACTAATAAGAATTATGTAAAATTGAGTTTTAACTTCATTTGAATATTATTTACCGGGGTTACCATAATAAAACATGAAATTTTTAGTCATTTCCAACATTCATGTCAAATATTAGGTGGATCTTAAAACTTTGAAATTGTTATGTCAAAATAGCTCATTTCCATATGTGAACACCTTTGGAAATTTACCAATTTTGATATGAAAATTAAATTTTTTCAAAATTAGCTAATATTTTACATGCATGTTGGGAATGGTTAAGAATTGAGATTTCACAATGTTAAACCCTTGAAATAATGAACAAATGAAACTAAAACACAATTTTTAAAGGTATTGATTGTTCTTGTTCGTGGTGATGTATGTGCTTTCGAATGGAAATATCTTAGATTGGATTTCTAGCACTTTTTCACCACATGCATGCAAAAGTAATCCAATTTGATAAGTTTCAAACAAGAATATAAAACAATGTAAAATTGAGTTTTAACGTCATATGGAAATTAGTTATCGAGATTACCATTATAAAACTTGTACTTTTAACCATTTCCACCTTGCATGTCAAATATTAGGGGATTTGAAACTTTGAAATTTTCACGTGAAATTTCCACTTTTGAAATTTACCAATTTTGACCATAAAATTAAAAAAATTTAAATTGGCTAATATTTCACATGCATGTTGGGAATGGCTAAGAGTTCAGGTTTCACAATGTTAACCCTTAAAATAATGAACAAATGATACTAAAAGAAATTTCTAACAGGTTTTGATTGTTCTTGATAGTGGGCATGTATGTGCTTGGAATAAAACAATAATAGTTTGTATGTTTAACGGTTTCTCATGACATGCATGCGAGAAAAAAACCTAATTTTACAATTTTCCAACACTAATAAGAATTATGTAAAATTGAGTTTTAACTTCATTTGAATATTATTTATCGGGGTTATCATAATAAAACATGAACTTTTAGTCATTTCCAACATTCATTTCAAATATTAAGCGGATCTTAAAACTTTGAAATTGTTATGTCAAAATAGCTCATTTCCATATGTAAACACCTTTGGAAATTTACCAATTTTGATATGAAAATTAAATTTTTTCAAAATTAGCTAATATTTTACATGCATGTTGGGAATGGTTAAGAATTGAGATTTCACAATGTTAAACCCTTGAAATAATGAACAAATGAAACTAAAACAAAATTTTTAAAGGTATTGATTGTTCTTGTTCGTGGTGATGTATGTGCTTTCGAATGGAAATATCTTAGATTGGATTTCTAGCACTTTTTCACCACATGCATGCAAAAGTAATCCAATTTGATAAGTTTCAAACAGTAATATAAAACAATGTAAAATTGAGTTTTAACGTCATATGGAAATTAGTTATCGAGATTACCATTATAAAACTTGTACTTTTAACCATTTCCACCTTGCATGTCAAATATTAGGGGATTTGAAACTTTGAAATTTTCACGTGAAATTTCCACTTTTGAAATTTACCAATTTTGACCATAAAATTAAAAAAATTTAAATTGGCTAATATTTCACATGCATGTTGGGAATGGCTAAGAGTTCAGGTTTCACAATGTTAACCCTTAAAATAATGAACAAATGATACTAAAAGAAATTTCTAACAGGTTTTGATTGTTCTTGATAGTGGGCATGTATGTGCTTGGAATAAAACAATAATAGTTTGTATGTTTAACGGTTTCTCATGACATGCATGCGAAAAAAACCTAATTTTACAATTTTCCAACACTAATAAGAATTATGTAAAATTGAGTTTTAACTTCATTTGAATATTATTTACCGGGGTTACCATAATAAAACATGAACTTTTTAGTCATTTCCAACATTCATGTCAAATATTAGGCGGATCTTAAAACTTTGAAATTGTTATGTCAAAATTGCTCATTTCCATATGTGAACACCTTTGGAAATTTCCCAATTTTGATATGAAAATTAAATTTTTTCAAATTGGCTAATATTTTACATGCATGTTGGGAATGGTTAAGAATTGAGATTTCACAATGTTAAACCCTTGAAATAATGAACAAATGAAACTAAAACACAATTTTTAAAGGTATTGATTGTTCTTGTTCGTGGTGATGTATGTGCTTTCGAATGGAAATATCTTAGATTGGATTTCTAGCACTTTTTCACCACATGCATGCAAAAGTAATCCAATTTGATAAGTTTCAAACAAGTAATATAAAACAATGTAAAATTGAGTTTTAACGTCATATGGAAATTAGTTATCGAGATTACCATTATAAAACTTGTACTTTTAACCATTTCCACCTTGCATGTCAAATATTAGGGGATTTGAAACTTTGAAATTTTCACGTGAAATTTCCACTTTTGAAATTTACCAATTTTGACCATAAAATTAAAAAAATTTAAATTGGCTAATATTTCACATGCATGTTGGGAATGGCTAAGAGTTCAGGTTTCACAATGTTAACCCTTAAAATAATGAACAAATGATACTAAAAGAAATTTCTAACAGGTTTTGATTGTTCTTGATAGTGGGCATGTATGTGCTTGGAATAAAACAATAATAGTTTGTATGTTTAACGGTTTCTCATGACATGCATGCGAAAAAAACCTAATTTTACAATTTTCCAACACTAATAAGAATTATGTAAAATTGAGTTTTAACTTCATTTGAATATTATTTATCGGGGTTATCATAATAAAACATGAACTTTTAGTCATTTCCAACATTCATTTCAAATATTAAGCGGATCTTAAAACTTTGAAATTGTTATGTCAAAATAGCTCATTTCCATATGTAAACACCTTTGGAAATTTACCAATTTTGATATGAAAATTAAATTTTTTTTCAAAATTAGCTAATATTTTACATGCATGTTGGGAATGGTTAAGAATTGAGATTTCACAATGTTAAACCCTTGAAATAATGAACAAATGAAACTAAAACAAAATTTTTAAAGGTATTGATTGTTCTTGTTCGTGGTGATGTATGTGCTTTCGAATGGAAATATCTTAGATTGGATTTCTAGCACTTTTTCACCACATGCATGCAAAAGTAATCCAATTTGATAAGTTTCAAACAGTAATATAAAACAATGTAAAATTGAGTTTTAACGTCATATGGAAATTAGTTATCGAGATTACCATTATAAAACTTGTACTTTTAACCATTTCCACCTTGCATGTCAAATATTAGGGGATTTGAAACTTTGAAATTTTCACGTGAAATTTCCACTTTTGAAATTTACCAATTTTGACCATAAAATTAAAAAAATTTAAATTGGCTAATATTTCACATGCATGTTGGGAATGGCTAAGAGTTCAGGTTTCACAATGTTAACCCTTAAAATAATGAACAAATGATACTAAAAGAAATTTCTAACAGGTTTTGATTGTTCTTGATAGTGGGCATGTATGTGCTTGGAATAAAACAATAATAGTTTGTATGTTTAACGGTTTCTCATGACATGCATGCGAAAAAAAAACCTAATTTTACAATTTTCCAACACTAATAAGAATTATGTAAAATTGAGTTTTAACTTCATTTGAATATTATTTACCGGGGTTACCATAATAAAACATGAACTTTTTAGTCATTTCCAACATTCATGTCAAATATTAGGCGGATCTTAAAACTTTGAATATTGTTATGTCAAAATTGCTCATTTCCATATGTGAACACCTTTGGAAATTTCCCAATTTTGATATGAAAATTAAATTTTTTCAAATTGGCTAATATTTTACATGCATGTTGGGAATGGTTAAGAATTGAGATTTCACAATGTTAAACCCTTGAAATAATGAACAAATGAAACTAAAACACAATTTTTAAAGGTATTGATTGTTCTTGTTCGTGGTGATGTATGTGCTTTCGAATGGAAATATCTTAGATTGGATTTCTAAAGCACTTTTTCACCACATGCATGCAAAAGTAATCCAATTTGATAAGTTTCAAACAAAGTAATATAAAACAATGTAAAATTGAGTTTTAACGTCATATGGAAATTAGTTATCGAGATTACCATTATAAAACTTGTACTTTTAACCATTTCCACCTTGCATGTCAAATATTAGGGGATTTGAAACTTTGAAATTTTCACGTGAAATTTCCACTTTTGAAATTTACCAATTTTGACCATAAAATTAAAAAAATTTAAATTGGCTAATATTTCACATGCATGTTGGGAATGGCTAAGAGTTCAAGTTTCACAATGTTAACCCTTAAAATAATGAACAAATGATACTAAAAGAAATTTCTAACAGGTTTTGATTGTTCTTGATAGTAGAAATGTATGTGCTTTGAATAAAACAATAATAGTTTGTATTTTTAACGGTTTCTCATGACATGCATGCGAAAAGTAATCTAATTTTACAATTTTCGAACACTAATAAGAATTATGTAAAATTGAGTTTTAACTTCATTTGAATATTATTTACCGGGGTTACCATAATAAAACATGAAATTTTTAGTCATTTCCAACATTCATGTCAAATATTAGGTGGATCTTAAAACTTGGAAATTGTTATGTCAAAATTGCTCATTTCCATATGTGAACACCTTTGGAAATTTACCAATTTTGATATGAAAATTAAATTTTTTCAAAATTAGCTAATATTTTACATGCATGTTGGGAATGGTTAAGAATTGAGATTTCACAATGTTAAACCCTTGAAATAATGAACAAATGAAACTAAAACACAATTTTTAAAAGGTATTGATTGTTCTTGTTCGTGGTGATGTATGTGCTTTCGAATGGAAATATCTTAGATTGGATTTCTAGCACTTTTTCACCACATGCATGCAAAAGTAATCCAATTTGATAAGTTTCAAACAAGTAATATAAAACAATGTAAAATTGAGTTTTAACGTCATATGGAAATTAGTTATCGAGATTACCATTATAAAACTTGTACTTTTAACCATTTCCACCTTGCATGTCAAATATTAGGGGATTTGAAACTTTGAAATTTTCACGTGAAATTTCCACTTTTGAAATTTACCAATTTTGACCATAAAATTAAAAAAATTTAAATTGGCTAATATTTCACATGCATGTTCAGAATGGCTAAGAGTTCGGGTTTCACAATGTTAACCCTTAAAATAATGAACAAATGATACTAAAAGAAATTTCTAACAGGTTTTGATTGTTCTTGATAGTGGGCATGTATGTGCTTGGAATAAAACAATAATAGTTTGTATGTTTAACGGTTTCTCATGACATGCGTGCAAGAAAAAACCTAATTTACAATTTTCCAACACTAATAAGAATTATGTAAAATTGAGTTTTAACTTCATTTGAATATTATTTACCGGGGTTACCATAGTGTAACTTTAACTTTTAATATTTGCAACATTCATTTCAAATATTAAGCGGATCTTAAAACTTTGAAATTGTTATGTCAAAATTGCTCATTTCCATATGAGAACACCTTTGGAAATTTCCCAATTTTGTTATGAAAATTAAATTTTTTCAAAATTGGCTAATATTTTACATGCATGTTGGGAATGGTTAAGAATTGAGGATTTCACAATGTTAAACCCTTGAGATAATGAACAAATGAAACTAAAACACAATTTTTAAAAGGTATTGATTGTTCTTGTTCGTGGTGATGTATGTGCTTTCGAATGGAAATATCTTAGATTGGATTTCTAGCACTTTTTCACCACATGCATGCAAAAGTAATCCAATTTGATAAGTTTCAAACCATTAATATAAAACAATGTAAAATTGAGTTTTAACGTCATATGGAAATTAGTTATCGAGATTACCATTATAAAACTTGTTTTTTTAACCATTTCCATCTTGCATGTCAAATATTAGGGGATTTGAAACTTTGAAATTTTCGCGTGAAATTTCCACTTTTGAAATTTATTAATTTTGACCATAAAATTAAAAAAATTTAAATTGGCTAATATTTCACATGCGTGTTTGGAATTTTAAGAGTTAGGGTTTCACAATGTTAACCCTTAAAATAATGAACAAATGATACTAAAAGAAATTTCGAACGAGTTTTGATTATTCTTGATAGTGGGCATGTATGTACTTGGGTAAAACAGTAATAGTTTGTATTTTTAACGGTTTCTCATGACATGCATGCAGAAAAAAATCTAATTTTACAATTTTCCAACACTAATAAGAATTATGTAAAATTGAGTTTTAACTTCATTTGAATATTATTTACACCGGGGTTACCATAATAAAACATGAACTTTTTATTCATTTCCAACATTCATGTCAAATATTAGGTAGATCTTAAAACTTTGAAATTGTTATGTCAAAATTGCTCATTTCCATATGTGAACACCTTTGGAAATTTACCAATTTAGTAAAGAAAATTAAATTTTTTCAAAATTAGCTAATATTTTACATGCATGTTGGGAATGGTTAAGAATTGAGATTTCACAATGTTAAACCCTTGAAATAATGAACAAATGAAACTAAAACACAATTTTTAAAGGTATTGATTGTTCTTGTTCGTGGTGATGTATGTGCTTTCGAATGGAAATATCTTAGATTGGATTTCTAGCACTTTTTCACCACATGCATGCAAAAGTAATCCAATTTGATAAGTTTCAAACGGTAATATAAAACAATGTAAAATTGAGTTTTAGACGTCATATGGAAATTAGTTATCGAGATTACCATTATAAAACTTGTACTTTTAACCATTTCCACCTTGCATGTCAAATATTAGGGGATTTGAAACTTTGAAATTTTCACGTGAAATTTCCACTTTTGAAATTTTACCAATTTTGACCATAAAATTAAAAAAATTTAAATTGACAATATTTCACATGCATGTTGTGAATGGCTAAGAGTTCAGGTTTCACAATGTTAACCCTTAAGATAATGAACAAATGATACTAAAAGAAATTTCTAACAGGTTTTGATTGTTCTTGATAGTGGGCATGTATGTGCTTGGAATAAAACAATAATAGTTTGTATGTTTAACGGTTTCTCATGACATGCATGCGAGAAAAAAAACCTAATTTTACAATTTTCCAACACTAATAAGAATTAAGTAAAATTGAGTTTTAACTTCATTTGAATATTATTTATCGGAGTTATCATAATAAAACATGAACTTTCAGTCATTTCCAACATTCATTTCAAATATTAAGCGGATCTTAAAACTTTGAAATTGTTATATCAAAATAGCTCATTTCCATATGTAAACACCTTTGGAAATTTACCAATTTTGATATGAAAATTAAATTTTTTCAAAATTAGCTAATATTATACATGTATGTTGGGAATGGTTAGGAATTGAGATTTCACAATGTTAAACCCTTGAAATAATGAACAAATGAAACTAAAACAAAATTTTTAAAGGTATTGATTGTTCTTGTTCGTGGTGATGTATGTGCTTTCGAATGGAAATATCTTAGATTGGATTTCTAGCACTTTTTCACCACATGCATGCAAAAGTAATCCCCCTTGATAAGTCTCACACACAGTCACACACACACAATGTAAAATTGAGTTTTAACGTCATATGGAAATTAGTTATCGAAGTCACCATCACACACACTTGTACTTTTAACCATTTCCACCTCACATGTCAAATATTAGGGGATTTGACACTTTGACATTTTCACGTGACACACCCACTTTTGCAACATTTACCAATACTGACCATAAAATCACACACACTCAAACTCACACACATTTCAATGCATGTTAGGAATGGCTAAGAGTTCAAGTTTCACAATGTTAACCCTTAAAATAATGAACAAATGATACTAAAAGAAATTTCTAACAGGTTTTGATTGTTCTTGATAATAGGGATATATGTACTTGGAATAAAACAATAATAGTTTGTATTTTTAACGGTTTCTCATGACATGCATACGAGAGAAAAAATCTAATTTTACAATTTTCCAACACTAATAAGAATTATGTAAAATTGAGTTTTAACTTCATTTGAATATTATTTACCAAGGTTACCATAATAAAACATGAACTTTTTAGTCATTTCTAACATTCATGTCAAATATTAGGTGGATCTTAAAACTTAGGAAATTGTTATGTCAAAATTGCTCATTTCCATATGTGAACACCTTTGGAAATTTCCAATTGATATGAAAATTAAATTTTTTAAAATTAGCTAAATTTTACATGCATATTGGGAATGGTTAAGAATTGAGATTTCACAATGTTAAACCCTTGAGATAATGAACAAATGAAACTAAAACACAATTTTTAAAGGTATTGATTGTTCTTGTTCGTGGTGATGTATGTGCTTTCGAATGGAAATATCTTAGATTGGATTTCTAGCACTTTTTCACCACATGCATGCAAAAGTAATCCAATTTGATAAGTTTCAAAGGATTAATATAAAACAATGTAAAATTGAGTTTTAACGTCATATGGAAATTAGTTATCGAGATTACCATTATAAAACTTGTACTTTTAACCATTTCCACCTTGCATGTCAAATATTAGGGGATTTGAAACTTTGAAATTTTCCCGTAAATTTCCACTTTTGAAATTTACCAATTTTGACCATAAAATTAAAAAAATTTAAATTGGCTAATATTTCACATGCGTGTTGGGAATGGCTAAGAGTTCAGGTTTCACAATGTTAACCCTTAAAATAATGAACAAATGATACTAAAAGAAATTTCTAACGGGTTTTGATTGTTCTTGATAGTGGCATGTATGTGCTTGGAATAAAACAATAATAGTTTGTATGTTTAACGGTTTCTCATGACATGCATGCGAGAAAAAAACCTAATTTTACAATTTTCCAACACTAATAAGAATTATGTAAAATTGAGTTTTAACTTCATTTGAATATTATTTATCAAAGTTATCATAATAAAACATCAACTTTTAGTCATTTCCAACATTCATTTCAAATATTAAGCGGATCTTAAAACTTTGAAATTGTTATGATCAAAATAGCTCATTTCCATATGTAAACACCTTTGGAAATTTACCAATTTTGATATGAAAATTAAATTTTTTCAAAATTAGCTAATATTTTACATGCATGTTGGGAATGGTTAAGAATTGAGATTTCACAACGTTAAACCCTTGAAATAATGAACAAATGAAACTAAAACACAATTTTTAAAGGTATTGATTGTTCTTGTTCGTGGTGATGTATGTGCTTTCGAATGGAAATATCTTAGATTGGATTTCTAGCACTTTTTCACCACATGCATGCAAAAGTAATCCAATTTGATAAGTTTCAAACGGTAATATAAAACAATGTAAAATTGAGTTTTAACGTCATATGGAAATTAGTTATCGAGATTACCATTATAAAACTTGTACTTTTAACCATTTCCACCTTGCATGTCAAATATTAGGGGATTTGAAACTTTGGAAATTTTCACGTGAAATTTCCACTTTTGAAATTTACCAATTTTGACCATAAAATTAAAGAGATTTACATTGGCTAATATTTCACATGCATGTTGGGAATGGCTAAGAGTTCGAGTTTCACAATGTTAACCTTCTGAAATAATGAACAAATGCCAGTGAAAGAAATTTCTAACAGGTTTTGATTGTTCTTGATAGTGGGCATGTATGTGCTTGGAATAAAACAATAATAGTTTGTATGTTTAACGGTTTCTCATGACATGCATGCGAGAAAAAAAACCTAATTTTACAATTTTCCAACACTAATAAGAATTATGTAAAATTGGTTTTAACTTCATTTGAATATTATTTATAGAGGTTATCAACATAAAACATGAACTTTTAGTCATTTCCAACATTCATTTCAAATATTAAGCGGATCTTAAAACTTTGAAATTGTTATGTCAAAATAGCTCATTTCCATATGTAAACACCTTTGGAAATTTACCAATTTTGATATGAAAATTAAATTTTTCAAAATTAGCTAATATTTTACATGCGTAATTTTGGGAATGGTTAAGAATTAAGATTTCACGATATTTAAACCCTTGAAATAATGAACAATTGAAACTAAAACAAAATTTTTAAAGGTATTGATTGTTCTTGTTCGTGGTGATGTATGTGCTTTCGAATGGAAATATCTTAGATTGGATTTCTAGCACTTTTTCACCACATGCATGCAAAAGTAATCCAATTTGATAAGTTTTAAAACAGTAATATAAAACAATGTAAAGAGTGAGTTTTAACGTCATATGGAAATTAGTTATCGAAGTTACCATTATAAAACTTGTACTTTTAACCATTTCCACCTTGCATGTCAAATATTGAGGGGATTTGAAACTTTGAAATTTTCACGTGAAATTTTCCACTTTTGAAATTTACCAATTTTGACCATAAAATTAAAAAAATTTAAATTGGCTAATATTTCACGTATGTCTTTGGGAATGGTTAAGAGTTCAGGGGTTTCACGATGTTAACCCTTAAAATTTTTTTAGAATGATACTGAAAAGAAATTTCTAACGAGGTTTTGATTGTTAGACATGATAGTGGGCATGTATGTGCTTGGAATAAAGCAATAATAGTTTGTATGTTTAACGGTTTCTCATGACATGCATGCGAGAAAAAAAACCTAATTTTACAATTTTCCAACACTAATAAGAATTATGTAAAATTGAGTTTTAAATTCATTTGAATATTATTTATAAGAGTTATCATAATAAAACATGAACTTTTTAGTCATTTCAAACATTCATGTCAAATATTAAGCGGATCTTAAAACTTTGAAATTGTTATGTCAAAATTGCTCATTTCCGTATGTGGACACCTTTGGAAATTTCCCAATTTTGATATGAAAATTAAATTTTTTAAAATTGGCTAATATTTTACATGCATGTTGGGAATAGTTAAGAATTGAGATTGTCACAATGTTAAACCCTTGAGATAATGAACAAATGAAACTAAAACACAATTTTTAAAGGTATTGATTGTTCTTTTTCGTGGTGATGTACGTGTTTTCGAATGGAAATATCTTAGGTTGGATTTCTAGCACTTTTTCACCACATGCATGCGAAAGTAATGCAATTTGATAATTTTAAAACGGTAATATAAAACAAAGTAAAATTGAGGTTTAACGTCATATGGAAATTAGTTATCGAAGTTACCATTATAAAACTTGTACTTTTTAACCATTTCCACCTTGCATGTCAAATATTAGGGGATTTGAAACTTTGAAATTTTCACGTGAAATTTCCACTTTTGAAATTTACCAATTTTGACCATAAAAATTAAAAAATTTAAATTGGCTAATATTTCACATGCGTATATTGGGAATGGCTAAGAGTTCGGGTTTCACAATGTTAAGCCATAAAATAATGAACAAATGATACTGAAAAGAAATTTCTAACGAGGTTTGATTGTTCTTGATAGTGGGCATGTATGTGCTTGGAATAAAACAATAATAGTTTGTATGTTTAACGGTTTCTCATGACATGCGTGAGAGGAAAAAACCTAATTTTACAATTTTCCAACTTTAATAAGAATTATGTAAAATTGAGTTTTAACTTCATTTGAATATTATTTATCGGGGTTATCATAATAAAACATGAACTTTTTAGTCATTTCCAACATTCATTTCAAATATTAAGCGGATCTTAAAACTTTGAAATTGTTATGTCAAAATAGCTCATTTCCATATGTAAACACCTTTGGAAATTTACCAATTTTGATATGAAAATTAAATTTTTTTCAAAATTAGCTAATATTTTACATGCATGTTGGGAATGGTTAAGAATTGAGATTTCACAACGTTAAACCCTTGAAATAATGAACAAATGAAACTAAAACACAATTTTTAAAGGTATTGATTGTTCTTGTTCATGGTGATGTATGTGTACTCGAATGGAAATATCTTAGATTGGATTTCTAGCACTTTTTCACCACGTACATGCAAAAGTAATCCAATTTGATAAGTTTCAAACGGTAATATAAAACAATGTAAAATTGAGTTTTAACGTCATATGGAAATTAGTTATCGAGATTACCATTATAAAACTTGTACTTTTAACTATTTCCACCTTGCATGTCAAATATTAGGGGATTTGAAACTTTGAAATTTTCACGTGAAATTTCCACTTTTTGAAATTTACCAATTTTGACCATAAAATTAAAAAAATTTAAATTGGCTAATATTTCACATGCATGTTGGGAATGGCTAAGAGTTCGGGTTTCACAATGTTAACCCTTAAAATAATGAACAAATGATACTAAAAGAAATTTCTAACAGGTTTTGATTGTTCTTGATAGTGGGCATGTATGTGCTTGGAATAAAACAATAATAGTTTGTATGTTTAACGGTTTCTCATGACATGCATGCGAGAAAAAAAACCTAATTTTACAATTTTCCAACACTAATAAGAATTATGTAAAATTGAGTTTTAACTTCATTTGAATATTATTTATCGGAACTTATCATAATAAAACATGAGCTTTTAGTCATTTCCAACATTCATTTCAAATATTAAGCGGATCTTAAAACTTTGAAATTGTTATATCAAAAATAGCTCATTTCCATATGTAAACACCTTTGGAAATTTACCAATTTTGATATGAAAATTAAATTTTTTCAAAATTAGCTAATATTTTACATGCATGTTGGGAATGGTTAAGAATTGAGATTTCACAATGTTAAACCCTTGAAATAATGAACAATTGAAATCTAAAACAAAATTTTTAAAGGTATTGATTGTTCTTGTTCGTGAGTGATGTATGTGCTTTCGAATGGAAATATCTTAGATTGGATTTCTAGCACTTTTTCACCACATGCATGCTAAAAGTAATCCAATTTGATAAGTTTCAAACAGTAATATAAAACAATGTAAAATTGAGTTTTAACGTCATATGGAAATTAGTTATCGAGATTACCATTATAAAACTTGTACTTTTAACCATTTCCACCTTGCATGTCAAATATTAGGGGATTTGAAACTTTGAAATTTTCACGTGAAATTTCCACTTTTGAAATTTACCAATTTTGACCATAAAATTAAAAAAATTTAAATTGGCTAATATTTCACATGCATGTTGGGAATGGCTAAGAGTTCGTGTTTCACAATGTTAACCCTTAAAATAATGAACAAATGATACTAAAAGAAATTTCTAACGAGGTTTTGATTGTTCTTGATAGTGGGCATGTATGTGCTTGGAATAAAACAATAATAGTTTGTATGTTTAACGGTTTCTCATGACATGCATGCGAGAAAAAACCTAATTTACAATTTTTCCAACACTAATAAGAATTATGTAAAATTGAGTTTTAAATTCATTTGAATATTATTTATCGGGGTTACCATAATAAAACATGAACTTTTTAGTCATTTCCAACATTCATGTCAAATATTAAGCGGATCTTAAAACTTTGAAATTGTTATGTCAAAATTGCTCATTTCCATATGTGAACACCTTTGGAAATTTCCCAATTTTGATATGAAAATTAAATTTTTTCAAATTGGCTAATATTTTACATGCATGTTGGGAATGGTTAAGAAATTGAGATTTCACAATGTTAAACCCTTGAGATAATGAACAAATGAAACTAAAACACAATTTTTAAAGGTATTGATTGTTCTTGTTCGTGGTGATGTACGTGTTTTCGAATGGAAATATCTTAGATTGGATTTCTAGCACTTTTTCACCACATGCATGCAAAAGTAATCCAATTTGATAAGTTTAAAACGATGTCTCAAAAAACAATGTAAAATTGAGTTTTTAACGTCATATGGAAATAAGTTATCGAGATTACCATTATAAAAACTTGTACTTTTAACCATTTCCACTTTGCATGTCAAATATTAGGGGATTTGAAACTTTGAAATTTTCACGTGAAATTTCCACTTTTGAAATTTTACCAATTTTGACCATAAAATTAAAAAAATTAAGGCTAATATTTTACATGCATGTTGGGAATGGCTAAGAGTTCGAGTTTCAATGTTAACCCTTAAAATAATGAACAAATGATACTAAAGAAATTTCTAAAAGGTTTTGATTGTTCTTGATAGTGGGCATGTATGTGCTTGGAATACAAAAATCTGTATGTTTGAACTGGGTTTTTCATGATATGCATACGAAAAAACCTAATTTTACAATTTTCCAACACTAATAAGAATTATGTAAAATTTGAGTTTTAACTTCATTTGAATATTATTTACTAGTGGTTACCATAATAAAACATGAACTTTTTAGTCATTTGACATTATCAAATATTAGGCGGATCTTAAAACTTTGAAATTGTTATGTCAAAATTGCTCATTCCATATGTGAACACCTTTGGAAATTTCCCAATTTTGATATGAAAATTAAATTTTTTT
The DNA here is from genome assembly GCA_030674075.2 of Linum usitatissimum. Taxonomy (NCBI): domain Eukaryota; kingdom Viridiplantae; phylum Streptophyta; class Magnoliopsida; order Malpighiales; family Linaceae; genus Linum; species Linum usitatissimum. Next base: position 26,303 of record JAUJYP020000808.1, read on the forward strand.
CAAATTGGCTAATATTTTATGCATGTTGGGAATGGTTAAGAATTGAGATTTCCAATGTTAAACCCTTGAGATAATGAACAAATGAAACTAAAACACAATTTTTAAAGGTATTGATTGTTCTTGTTCGTGGTGATGTATGTGCTTTCGAATGGAAATATCTTAGGTTGGATTTCTAGCACTTTTTCACCACATGCATGAAGTAATCAATTTTGATATGTTTAAAACGGTAATATAAAACAATGTAAAATTGAGGTTTAACGTCATATGGAAATTAGTTGTCGAGATTACCATTATAAAACTTGTACTTTTAACCATTTCCACCTTGCATGTCAAATATTAGGGGATTTGAAGCTTTTTGAAATTTTCAGTGAATTTTCCACTTTTCAATTTACCAATTTTGACCATAAAATTAAAAAAATTTAAATTGGCTAATATTTCACATGCGTATTTGGGAATGGCTAAGAGTTCGGACGGTTCACAATGTTAACCCTTAAAATAATAATGAACAAATGATACTAAAAGGAAATTTCTAACGGGTTTTGATTGTTCTTGATAGTGGGCATGTATGTGCTTGGAATAAAACAATAATAGTTTGTATGTTTAACGGTTTCTCATGACATGCATGCGAAAAAACCTAATTTACAATTTTCCAACACTAATAAGAATTATGTAAAATTGAGTTTTAACTTCATTTGAATATTATTTATCGGGTTACCATAATAAAACATGAACTTTTAGTCATTTTCAACATTCATTTCAAATATTAGGCGGATCTTAAAACTTTGAAATTGTTATGTCAAAATAGCTCATTTCCATATGTAAACACCTTTGGAAATTTACCAATTTTGATATGAAAATTAAATTTTTTCAAAATTAGCTAATATTTTACATGCATGTTGGGAATTCAGAATGGTTCACATTGTTAAATCCTTGAAATAATGAACAAATGAAACAAAAACACAATTTTTAAAGGTATTGATTGTTCTTGTTCGTCGTGATGTACGTGTTTTCGAATGGAAATATCTTGGGTTGATTCCTTTGCACCACATGCATGCGTAATCCAATTTGATAATTTTTAAACGATAATATTAAACAATAATTTGAGTTTTAACGTCATAATGAAATTAGTTATCGAGATTACGTTAAAACTTGTACTTTTAGCCATTTCCACCTTGCATGTCAAATATTAAGGGATTTGAAACTTTGAAATTTTCATGAAATTTCCACTTTTGAAATTTGTTTGACCATAAGTCAGAAAAGTCAAATTGGCTAATATTTTACATGCGTATTTGGGAATGGTAAAATTTCGGGTTTCCGTATTGGCACCCTTAAAATAATGACAAACGATACTAAAAGAAATTTCTAAAAGGTTTTGATTGTTCTTGATAGTGGGAATGTATGTGCTTGGAATACAAAAATCTTAGTTTGTATTTTTAACGGTTTCTCATGACATGCATGCGAAAAGTAACCTAATTTTACAATTTTCCAACACTAATAAGAATTATGTAAAATTGAGTTTTAACTTCATTTGAACATTATTTACCGGGGTTACCATAATAAAACATGAACTTTTAGTCATTTCCAACATTCATGTCAAATATTAGGTGGATCTTAAAACTTTGAAATTGTTATGTGAAAATAGCTCATTTCCATATGTTAACACCTTTGGAAATTTACCAATTTTGATATGAAAATTAAATTTTTTCAAATTGGCTAATATTTTACATGCATGTTGGGAATGGCTAAGAATTGAGATTTCACAATGTTAAACCCTTGAAATAATGAACAAATGAAACTAAAACACATTTTTTAAAGGTATTGATTGTTCTTGTTCGTGGGGATGTATGTGCTTTCGAATGGAAATATCTTAGATTGGATTTCTAGCACTTTTTCACCACATGCATGCAAAGTAATCCAATTTGATAATTTTCAAACACTAATATAAAACAATGTAAAATTGAGTTTTAACGTCATATGGAAATTAGTTATCGAGATTACCATTATAAAACTTGTACTTTTAACCATTTCCACCTTGCATGTCAAATATTAGGGGATTTGAAACTTTGAAATTTTCACGTGAAATTTCCACTTTTGAAATTTACCAATTTTGACCATAAAATTAAAAAAATTTAAATTGGCTAATATTTTACATGCATGTTGGGAATGGCTAAGAGTTGAGGTTTCACAATGTTAACCCTTAAAATAATGAACAAATGATACTAAAAGAAATTTCTAAAAGGTTTTGATTATTCTTGATAGTGGGAATGTATGTGCTTGGAATAAAAAATCTTAGTTTGGATTTTTAACGGTTTCTCATGACATGCATGCAGAGAAAAACCTAATTTTACAATTTTCCAACACTAATAAGAATTATGTAAAATTGAGTTTTAACTTCATTTGAACATTATTTACGGGGTTACCATAATAAAACATGAACTTTTAGTCATTTCCAACATTCATGTCAAATATTAGGCGGATCTTAAAACTTTGAAATTGTTATGTGAAAATAGCTCATTTCCATATGTTAACACCTTTGGAAATTTACCAATTTTGACATGAAAATTAAATTTTTTCAAATTGGCTAATATTTTACATGCATGTTGGGAATGGCTAAGAATTGAGATTTCACAATGTTAAACCCTTGAAATAATGAACAAATGAAACTAAAACACATTTTTTAAAGGTATTGATTGTTCTTGTTCGTGGGGATGTATGTGCTTTCGAATGGAAATATCTTAGATTGGATTTCTAGCACTTTTTCACCACATGCATGCAAAAGTAATCCAATTTGATAATTTTCAAACACTAATATAAAACAATGTAAAATTGAGTTTTAACGTCATATGGAAATTAGTTATCGAGATTACCATTATAAAACTTGTACTTTTAACTATTTCCACCTTGCATGTCAAATATTAGGGGATTTGAAACTTTGAAATTTTCACGTGAAATTTCCACTTTTGAAATTTACCCATTTTGACCATAAGATTAAAAAAATTTAAATTGGCTAATATTTTACATGCATGTTGGGAATGGCTAAGAGTTGAGGTTTCACAATGTTAACCCTTAAAATAATGAACAAACGATACTAAAAGAAATTTCTAAAAGGTTTTGATTGTTCTTGATAGTGGGAATGTATGTGCTTGGAATACAAAAATCTTAGTTTGTATTTTTAACGGTTTCTCATGACATGCATGCGAAAGTAACATAATTTTACAATTTTCCAACACTAATAAGAATTATGTAAAATTGAGTTTTAACTTCATTTGAACATTATTTATCGGGGTTACCATAATAAAACATGAACTTTTAGTCATTTCCAACATTCATGTCAAATATTAAGCGGATCTTAAAACTTTGAAATTGTTATGTGAAAATAGCTCATTTCCATATGTTAACACCTTTGGAAATTTACCAATTTTGACATGAAAATTAAATTTTTTCAAATTGGCTAATATTTTACATGCATGTTGGGAATGGCTAAGAATTGAGATTTCACAATGTTAAACCCTTGAAATAATGAACAAATGAAACTAAAACACATTTTTTAAAGGTATTGATTGTTCTTGTTCGTGGGGATGTATGTGCTTTCGAATGGAAATATCTTAGATTGGATTTCTAGCACTTTTTCACCACATGCATGCAAAAGTAATCCAATTTGATAATTTTCAAACACTAATATAAAACAAAGTAAAATTGAGTTTTAACGTCATATGGAAATTAGTTATCGAGATTACCATTATAAAACTTGTACTTTTAACCATTTCCACCTTGCATGTCAAATATTAGGGGATTTGAAACTTTGAAATTTTCACGTGAAATTTCCACTTTTGAAATTTACCAATTTTGACCATAAAATTAAAAAATTTAAATTGGCTAATATTTTACATGCTTGTTGGGAATTGCTAAAGTTGAGGCTTCTGATATTTAACCCTTAAAATAATGAACAAACGATACTAAAAAGAAATTTCTAAAAGGTTTGATTGTTCTTGATATTGGGAATGTATGTGCTTGGAATACAAAAATCTTAGTTTGGATTTTTTAACGGTTTCTCATGACATGCATCGAGAAAAAACCTAATTTTACAATTTTCCAACACTAATAAGAATTATGTAAAATTGAGTTTTTAACTTCACATTTTAACATTATTCCGGGGTTACCATAATAAAACATGAACTATTAGTCATTTCCAACATTCATGTCAAATAATGAGATCTTAAAACTTTGAAATTGTTATGTCAAAATAGCTCATTTCCATATGTTAACTCCTTTGGAAATTTACCAATTTTGACATGAAAATTAAATTTTTTCACATTGGTTAATATTTTACATGCATGTTGGGAATGGTTAAGAATTGAGATTTCACGATGTTAAATCCTTGAAATAATGAACAAATGGGAACAAAACACATTTCTTAAAGGTATTGATTCGTCGTGATGTACGTATTTTAGAATGGAAATATCTTAGGTTGGATTTCTAGCACTTTTCACCACATGCATGCGGTAATCAATTTTCGATAATTTTTAAACGGTAATATTAAACAATGTAAAATTGAGTTTTTAACGTCATATGGAAATTAGTTATCGAGATTACCATTATAAAACTTGTACTTTTAACCATTTCCACCTTGCGTATCCTTAGGGGATTTTGAAACTTTGAAATTTTCACGTGAAATTTCCACTTTTGAAAATTACCAATTTTGACCATAGAATTAAAAAAAAATTAAATTATGTTGTATTTACATCGTGTTGGGGAATGGTAAGAGTTGAGATTTCACAATGTTAACCCTTAAAATAATGAACAAACGATACTAAAAAGAAATTTCTAAGGTTTTGATTGTTCTTGATAGTGGGAATGTATGTGCTTGGAATACAAAAATCTTAGTTTGTATTTTTAACGGTTTCTCATGACATGCATGCGAAAGTAACCTAATTTTACAATTTTCCAACACTAATAAGAATTATGTAAAATTGAGTTTTAACTTCATTTGAACATTATTTACCGGGGTTACCATAATAAAACATGAACTTTTAGTCATTTCCAACATTCATGTCAAATATTAGGCGGATCTTAAAACTTTGAAATTGTTATGTGAAAATAGCTCATTTCCATATGTTAACACCTTTGGAAATTTACCAATTTTGACATGAAAATTAAATTTTTTCAAATTGGCTAATATTTTACATGCATGTTGGGAATGGCTAAGAATTGAGATTTCACAATGTTAAACCCTTGAAATAATGAACAAATGAAACTAAAACACATTTTTTAAAGGTATTGATTGTTCTTGTTCGTGGTGATGTATGTGCTTTCGAATGGAAATATCTTAGATTGGATTTCTAGCACTTTTTCACCACATGCATGCAAAAAGTAATCCAATTTGATAATTTTCAAACACTAATATAAAACAAAGTAAAATTGAGTTTTAACGTCATATGGAAATTAGTTATCGAGATTACCATTATAAAACTTGTACTTTTAACCATTTCCACCTTGCATGTCAAATATTAGGGGATTTGAAACTTTGAAATTTTCACGTGAAATTTCCACTTTTGAAATTTACCGATTTTGACCATAAGATTAAAAAATTTAAACTGGCTAATATTTTACATGCATGTTGGGAATGGCTAAGAGTTGAGGTTTCACAATGTTAACCCTTAAAATAATGAACAAACGATACTAAAAGAAATTTCTAAAAGGTTTTGATTGTTCTTGATAGTGGGAATGTTTGTGCTTGGAATACAAAAATCTTAGTTTGTATTTTTAACGGTTTCTCATGACATGCATGCAAAAAAAACCTAATTTTACAATTTTCCAACACTAATAAGAATTATGTAAAATTGAGTTTTAACTTCATTTGAACATTATTTATCGGGGTTATCATAATAAAACATGAACTTTTAGTCATTTCCAACATTCATTTCAAATATTAGGCGGATCTTAAAACTTTGAAATTGTTATGTGAAAATAGCTCATTTCCATATGTAAACACCTTTGAAATTTACCAATTTTGATATGAAAATTAAATTTTTTCAAAATTGGCTAATATTTTACATGCATGTTGGGAATGGCTAAGAATTGAGATTTCACAATGTTAAACCCTTGAAATAATGAACAAATGAAAGTAAAACCCATTTTATAAAGGTATTGATTGTTCTTGTTCGTGGGGATGTATGTGCTTTCGAATGGAAATATCTTAGATTGGATTTCTAGCACTTTTTCACCACATGCATGTTTAAAGTAATCCAATTTGATAATTTTCAAACACTAATATAAAACAATGTAAAATATAGTTTTAACGTCATATGGAAATTAGTTATCGAGATTACCATTATAAAACTTGTACTTTTAACCATTTCCACCTTGCATGTCAAATATTAGGGGATTTGAAACTTTGAAATTTTCACGTGAAATTTCCACTTTTGAAATTTACCAATTTTGACCATAAAATTAAAAAATTTAAATTGGCTAATATTTTACATGCATGTTGGGAATGGCTAAGAGTTGAGGTTTCACAATGTTAACCCTTAAAATAATGAACAAATGATACTAAAAGAAATTTCTAAAAGGTTTTGATTGTTCTTGATAGTGGGAATGTATGTGCTTGGAATAAAAAATCTTAGTTTGTATTTTTAACGGTTTCTCATGACATGCATGCGAGAAAAAAACCTAATTTTACAATTTTCCAACACTAATAAGAATTATGTAAAATTGAGTTTTAACTTCATTTGAACATTATTTACTTGGGTTACCATAATAAAACATGAACTTTTTAGTCATTTCCAACATTCATGTCAAATATTAGGCGGATCTTAAAACTTTGAAATTGTTATGTCAAAATTGCTCATTTCCATATGTGAACACCTTTGGAAATTTCCCAATTTTGATATGAAAATTAAATTTTTTCAAATTGGCTAATATTTTACATGCATGTTGGAAATGGTTAAGAATTGAGATTTCACAATGTTAAACCCTTGAAATAATGAACAAATGAAACTAAAACACAATTTTTAAAGGTATTGATTGTTCTTGTTCGTGGTGATGTACGTGTTTTCGAATGGAAATATCTTAGATTAGATTTCTAGCACTTTTCACCACATGCATGCAGAAGTAATCCAATTTGATAATTTTCAAACACTAATATAAAACAAATGTAAAATTGAGTTTTAACGTCATATGGAAATTAGTTATCGAGATTACCATTATAAAACTAGTACTTTTAACTATTTCCACCTGCATGTCAAATATTAGGGGATTTGAAACTTTGAAATTTTCACGTGAAATTTCCACTTTTGAAATCGATCAATTTTGACCATAAAATTAAAAAATTTAAATTGGCTAATATTTTACATGCATGTTGGGAATGGCTAAGAGTTCAGGTTTCACAATGTTAACCCTTAAAATAATGAACAAATGATACTAAAAGAAATTTTTAAAAGGTTTTGATTGTTCTCGATAGTGGGAATGTATGTGCTTGGAATAAAACAATAATAGTTTGTATTTTTAACGGTTTCTCATGACATGCATGAGAAAGTAACATAATTTTACAATTTTATAACACTAATAAGAATTATGTAAAATTGAGTTTTAACTTCATTTGAATATTATTTATCGGGGTTATCATAATAAAACATGAACTTTTAGTCATTTCCAACATTCATTTCAAATATTAAGCGGATCTTAAAACTTTGAAATTGTTATGTCAAAATAGCTCATTTCCATATGTAAACACCTTTGGAAATTTACCAATTTTGATATGAAAATTAAATTTTTTCAAAATTAGCTAATATTTTACATGCATGTTGGGAATGGTTAAGAATTGAGATTTCACAATGTTAAACCCTTGAAAATAATGAACAAATGGAAACTAAAACACAATTTTTAAAGCTATTGATTGTTCTTGTTCGTGGTGATGTATATGCTTTCGAATGGAAATATCTTAGATTGGATTTCTAGCACTTTTCACCACATGCATGCAAAAGTAATCCAATTTGATAAGTTTCAAAATTAATATAAAACAAAGTAAAATTGAGTTTTAACGTCATATAAAATTAGTTATCGAGATTACCATTATAAAACTTGTACTTTTAACTATTTCCACCTTGCATGTCAAATATTAGAGGATTTAAAACTTTGAAATTTTCACGTGAAATTTCACTTTGGAAATTTACCAATTTTGACCATAAAATTAAAAAATTTAAATTGGCTAATATTTTACATGCATGTTGGGAATGGCTAAGAGTTGAGGTTTCACAATGTTAACTTAAAATAATGAACAAATGATACTAAAAGAAATTTCTAAAAGGTTTTGATTGTTCTTGATCGTGCCCATGTGCTTGGAATACAAAAATCTTAGTTTGGATTTTTAGCAGTCTCATGACATGCATGCGTAAAGTAACCTAATTTTACAATTTTTCAACACTAATAAGAATTATGTAAAATTGAGTTTTAACTCTCATTTGAACATTATTTATCAAGTTATCATAAAAACACAACTTTTAGTCATTTCCAACATTCATTTCAAATATTAGGCGGATCTTAAAACTTTGAAATTGTTATGTCAAAATAGCTCATTTCCATATGAAACACTTTGGAAATTTACCAATTTTGATACGAAAATTAAATTTTTCAAATTAGCTAATATTTTATATGCATGTTGGGAATGGCTAAGAATTGAGATTTCACAATGTTAAACCCTTGAAATAATGAACAAATGAAACTAAAACACATTTTTTAAAGGTATTGATTGTTCTTGTCGTGGGGATGTATGTGCTTTCGAATGGAAATATCTTAGATTGGATTTCTAGCACTTTTTCACCACATGCATGCATAAAGTAATCCAATTTGATAATTTTCAAATACTAATATAAAACAATGTAAAATTGAGTTTTAACGTCATATGGAAATTAGTTATCGAGATTACCATTATAAAACTTGTACTTTTAACCATTTCCACCTTGCATGTCAAATATTAGGGGATTTGAAACTTTGAAATTTTCACGTGAAATTTCCACTTTGGAAATTTACCAATTTTTGACCATAAAATTAAAAATTTAAATTGGCTAATATTTTACATGCATGTTGGGAATGGCTAAGAGTTGAGGTTTCACAATGTTAACCCTTAAAATAATGAACAAACGATACTAAAAGAAATTTCTAAAAGGTTTTGATTATTCTTGATATTGGGAATGTATGTGCTTTGGAATACAAAAGTCTTAGTTTTGATTTTTAACGGTTTCTCATGACATGCATGGAAAAGTTACGAAGTTGAAAATTCTTCAAACACCTGCAAGAAATCATGTAAAATTGAGTTTTAACTTCATTTGAAATATTATTATCGGATATAATAAAACATGAACTTTTAGTCATTTCCAACATTCATGTCAAATATTAGGCGATCTTAAAACTTTGAAATTGTTATGTCAAAATAGCTCATTTCCATATGTTAACACCTTTGGAAATTTACCAATTTTGACATGAAAATTAAATTTTTCAAATTGGCTAATATTTTACATGCATGTTGGGAATGGCTAAGAGTTGAGGTTTCACAATGTTAACCCTTAAAATAATGAACAAATGATACTAAAAGAAATTTCTAAAAGGTTTTGATTGTTCTTGATAGTGGGCATGTATGTGCTCGGAATAAAACAATAGTTTGTATGTTTAACGGTTTCTCATGACATGCATGCGAGAAAAAAACCTAATTTTACAATTTTATAACACTAATAAGAATTATGTAAAATTGAGTTTTAAATTCATTTGAACATTATTTACCGGGGTTACCATAATAAAACATGAACTTTAAACATTTCAACATTCATGTCAAATATTAGGCGGATCTTAAAACTTTGAAATTGTTATGTCAAAATAGCTCATTTCCATATGTTAACACCTTTGGAAATTTCCCAATTTTGACATGAAAATTAAATTTTTCAAATTGGCTAATATTTTACATGCATGTTGGGAATGGCTAAGAATTGAGATTTCACAATGTTAAACCCTTGAGATAATGAACAAATGAAACTAAAACACATTTTTTAAAGTATTGATTGTTCTTGTTCGTAAGGATGTATATGTTTTTGAATGGAAATATCTTAGGTTGGATTTCTAGCAGATTTTTTCACCACATGCAATAAAGTAATCCAATTTGATAATTTTCTAAACACTAATATAAAACAAAGTAAAAGTGAGTTTTTAAAGTCATATGGAAATTAGTTATCGAGATTATTATAAAACTTGTACTTTAACCATTTCACTTTGCATGTCAAATATTGGGGGATTTGAAACTTTGAAATTTTCACGTGAAATTTCCACTTTGGAAATTTACCAATTTTGACCATAAAATTAAAAAAATTAAATTGGTTAATATTTTACAAGCATGTCAAATGGCTAAGAGTTGACGTTTCACAATGTTAACCCTTAAAATAATGAACAAACGATACTAAAAGATATTTCTAAAAGGTTTTGATTGTTCTCGATAGTGGAATGTATGTACTTGGAATACAAAAATCTTAATTTGAATTTTATGGTTTCTCATGAATATGCGTAAAAGTAACCTAATTTTACAATTTTCCAACACTAATAAGAATTATGTAAAATTGAGTTTTAACTTCATTTGAATATTTATCGAGTTACCATAATAAAACATGAACTTTTAGTCATTTCCAACATCTCATGTCAAATATTGATCTTAAAACTTTGAAATTGTTGTGTGAAAATAGCTCATTTCCATATGTGAACACCTTTGGAAATTTACTAATTTTGAGCTTTCTTTTCATGAAAATTAAATTTTTTCAAATTGGCTAATATTTTACATGCATGTAGAATGGTTAAGAATTGATTTCACAATGTTAAACCCTGAAATAATGAACAAATGAAAGTAAAACACATTTTATAAAGGTATTGATTGTTCTTGTTCGTAGTGATGTATGTGCTTTCGAATGGAAATATCTTATATTGGATTTCTAGCACTTTTCACCATGCATGCAAAGTAATCCAATTTGATAATGTTTCAAACACTAATATAAAACAATGAAAAATATAATTTTAACGTCATATAGAAATTAGTTATCGAGATTACCATTATAAAACTTGTACTTTTAACCATTTCCACCTTGCATGTCAAATATTAGGGGATTTGAAACTTTGAAATTTTCACGTGAAATTTCCACTTTGGAAATTTACCAATTTTGACCATAAAATTAAAAAATTTAAATTGGCTAATATTTTACATGCATGTTGGGAATGGCTAAGAGTTGAGGTTTCACAATGTTAACCCTTAAAATAATGAACAAACGATACTAAAAGAAATTTCTAAAAGGTTTTGATTGTTCTTGATAGTGGGAATGTATGTGCTTGGAATACAAAAATCTTAGTTTGAATTTTAACGGTTTCTCATGACATATGTAAAGTAACCTAATTTTACAATTTTCCAACACTAATAAGAAATTATGTAAAATTGAGTTTTAACTTCATTTGAACATTATTTACCGGGTTACCATAATAAAACATGAACTTTTAGTCATTTCAACATTCATGTCAAATATTAGGCGGATCTTAAAACTTTGAAATTGTTATGTCAAAATAGCTCATTTCCATATGTTAACACCTTTGGAAATTTACCAATTTTGACATGAAAATTAAATTTTTTCAAATTGGCTAATATTTTACATGCATGTTGGGAATGGCTAAGAATTGAGATTTCACAATGTTAAACCCTTGAATGAACAAATGAAACTAAAACACATTTTTTAAAGGTATTGATTGTTCTTGTTTGGGGATGTGCTTTCGAATGGAAATATCTTAGATTGATTTCTAGCACTTTTTCACCACATGCATGCGAAAGTAATCCAATTTGATAATTTTCAAACACTAATATAAAACAATGTAAAATTGAGTTTTAACGTCATATGGAAATTAGTTATCGAGATTACCATTATAAAACTTGTACTTTTAACCATTTCCACCTTGCATGTCAAATATTAGATTTGAAACTTTGAAATTTTCACGTGAAATTTCCACTTTGGAAATTGACCAATTTTGACCATAAAATTAAAAAAATTTAAATTGGCTAATATTTTACATGCATGTTGGGAATGGCTAAGAGTTGAGGTTTCACAATGTTAACCTTAAAATAATGAACAAACGATACTAAAAGAAATTTCTAAAAGGTTTTGATTGTTCTTGATAGTGGGAATGTATGTGCTTGGAATACAAAAATCTTAGTTTGATTTTTAACGGTTTCTCATGACATGCATGCAGTAACCTAATTTTACAATTTTCCAACACTAATAAGAATTATGTAAAATTGAGTTTTAACTTCATTTGAACATTATTTATCGGGTTACCATAATAAAACATGAACTTTTAGTCATTTCCAACATTCATGTCAAATATTAGGCGGATTAAAACTTTGAAATTGTTATGTCAAAATAGCTCATTTCCATATGTTAACACCTTTGGAAATTTACCAATTTTGACATGAAAATTAAATTTTTCAAATTGGCTAATATTTTACATGCATGTTGGGAATGGCTAAGAATTGAGATTTCACAATGTTAAACCCTTGAAATAATGAACAAATGAAACTAAAACACATTTTTTAAAGGTATTGATTGTTCTTGTTCGTGGGGATGTATGTGTTTCGAATGGAAAATCTTAGATTGGATTTCTAGCACTTTTTCACCACATGCATGCAGAAAGTAATCCAATTTGATAATTTTCAAACATAATATAAAATTAGTAAAATTGAGTTTTAACGTCATATGGAAATTAGTTATCGAGATTTTATAAAACTTGTACTTTTAACCATTTCCACCTTGCATGTCAAATATTAGGGGATTTGAAACTTTGAAATTTTATGAAATAGCTCATTTACATATGTTTAATGAACCTTACCAATTTGACCATAAAATTAAAAAATTTTAAATTGGCTAATATTTTACATGCATGTTGGGAATGGCTAAGAGTTGAGGTTTCACAATGTTAACCCTTAAAATAATGAACAAACGATACTAAAAGAAATTTTTAAAAGGTTTTGATTGTTCTTGATAGTGGGAATGTATGTGCTTGGAATACAAAAATCTTAGTTTGATTTTTAACTTTTTCACTGACATGCATGCGTAAAGTAACCTAATTTGACAATTTTCCAACAATATAAAACAATGTAAAATTGAGTTTTAACGTCATTTGAACATTATTTATCGAGGTTACCATTATAAAACATGAACTTTTAGTCATTTCCAACATTCATGTCAAATATTAGGCGGATTTGAAACTTTGAAATTTTCACGTCAAATGTTAACACTTTGGAAATTTACCAATTTTGACATGAAAATTAAATTTTTCAAATTGGCTAATATTTTACATGCATGTTGGGAATGGCTAAGAATTGAGGTTTCACAATGTTAAACCCTTGAAATAATGAACAAACGAAACTAAAACACATTTTTTAAAGGTATTGATTGTTCTTG
>JAUJYP020000809.1:0-39393 GCA_030674075.2 Linum usitatissimum
TGCCCTCGCGTCGTCGACTCCTTCTAACGATATAAAATCATGCATATTTCCTACTTTATGACGTAGGGGAACCGAGACCGTTGGTAATTCCGAGGTTCGGGTGGAAAAGGGCCAAAACGCAGGTTTAAAGTATGATAAAAGATTGAAAATGAAGGGAGGAAGTAGTGACGGGATTGGTTGATATACACATGAGCGTGAGTGATGGACGGGTGTGATCATACCAGCACTAATGCACCGGATCCCATCATAACTCCGGTTAAACGTGTTTGGGCGAGAGTAGTACTAAGATCGGTGACCTCTTGGGAAGTCCTCGTGTTGCATCCCCCTCTCTTCACCAAATGATTTGCCCCTCGCGTCGTCGACCCTTCTAACGATATAAAATCATGTATATTTCCTACTTTATGACGTAGGGGAACCGAGACCGTTGGTAATTCCGAGGTTCGGGTGGAAAAAGGGCCAAAACGCAGTTTAAAGTATGATAAAAGATTGAAAATGAAGGGAGGAAGTAGTGACGGGATTGGTTGATATACACATGAGCGTGAGCAAGGACGGGTGTGATCATACAAAGACTAATGCACCGGATCCCATCATAACTCCGAAGTTAAACGTGTTTGGGCGAGAGTAGTACTAAGATCGGTGACCTCTTGGGAAGTCCTCGTGTTGCATCCCCCTCTCTTCACCAAATGATTTGCCCCGTTGCTTCGTCGACTCCTTCTAACGATATAAAATCATGTATATTTCCTACTTTATGACGTAGGGAACCGAGACTGCTGGGTAATTCCGAGGTTCGGGTGGAAATGGGCCAAAACGCAACTTAAAGTATGATAAAAGATTGAAAATGAAGGGAGGAAGTAGTGACGGGATTGGTTGATATACACATGAGCGTGAGCGATGGACGGGTGCGATCATACAAGACTAATGCACCGGATCCCATCATAACTCCGAAGTTAAACGTGTTTGGGCGAGAGTAGTACTAAGATCGGTGACCTCTTGGGAAGTCCTCGTGTTGCATCCCCTCTCTTCACCAAATGATTTGCCCCTGCGTCGTCGACCCTTCTAACGATATAAAATCATGTATATTTCCTACTTTATGACGTAGGGGAACCGAGACCGTTGGTAATTCCGAGGTTCGGGTGGAAAAGGGCCAAAACGCAGTTTAAAGTATGATAAAAGATTGAAAATGAAGGGAGGAAGTAGTGACGGGATTGGTTGATATACACATGAGCGTGAGCGATGGACGGGTGTGATCATGCAGCACTAAATACACCGGATCCCATCATATCAGTTAACGTGTTTGGGCGAGTACTAAGATCGGTGACCTCTTTAGGAAGTCCTCGTGTTAAATCCCCACCTATTTTCACCAAATGATTTGCCTGCGTCGTCGACCCTTCTAACGATATAAAATCATGTATATTTTACTTTGCCAGCGTAGGGGAACCGGGAACCGTTGGTAATTCCGAGGTTCGGGTGGAAAAAGGGCCAAAACGCAGTTTAAAGTATGATAAAAGATTGAAAATGAAAGGGAGGAAGTAGTGACGAGATGGATTGATATACATGCGCGTGGCAGTGGACGGGTGTGAATCATGCCTTCGCCCTTTGTGCCGGATCCCATCATAACTCACAGCAGTTAAACGTCATAGGGCAGGAGTAGTACTAAGATCGGTGACCTCTTGGGAAGTCCTCATGTTGCGTCCCCTCTCTTCTGTAGATGGTTGCCCCCTGCGTCGTCGACCCTTAACGATATAAAATCATGTATATTTCTACTTTATGACGTAGGGAAGGCAAGGCCGTTGGTAATTGCGAGGTTCGGGTGGGAGCGAAAACGCAGATTTAAAGTATGATAAAAGATTGAAAATGAAGGGAGGAAGTAGTGATGGGATTGGTTGATATACACCTGAGCGTGAGCGATGGACGGGTGCGATCATACCGGCACGGATGCACCGGATCCCGTCGGAACTCCGAAGTTAAACGTGTTTGGGCGAGAGTATTGCTAAGATCAGTGACCTCTTGGGAAGTCCTCGTGTTGCATCCCCCTCTCTTCACCAAATGATTTGCCCCCTGCGTCGTGGACCTCCCAACGATATAAAATCATGTATATTTCCTACTTTATGACGTAGAGGTACCGAGGCCGTTGGTAATTCCGAGGTTCGGGTGGAAAGAGGCCAAAACGCAGTTTAAAGTATGATAAAAGATTGAAAATGAAGGGAGGAAGTAGTGACGGGATTGGTTGATATACACATGAGCGTGAGCAGTGGACGGGTGTGATCATACCAGCACTAATGCACGGATCCCATCATAACTCCGGAGTTAAACGTGTTTGGGCGAGAGTAGTACTAAGATCGGTGACCTGCTTGGGAAGTCCTAGTATTGCATCCCCTTCTCTTCACAAATGATTTGCCCCCTGCGTCGTCGACCCTTCCTAACGAAATATAAAATCATGTATATTTCCTACTTTATGACGTAGGGGAACCGAGACCTTCGTGGGCATTACGAGGTTCGGGTGGAAAAGGGCCAAAACGCAGTTTAAAGTATGATAAAAGATTGAAAATGAAGGGAGGAAGTAGTGAAGGGATTGGTTGATATACACATGAGCGTGAGCAGTGGACAGGTGCGATCATACCAGCACTAATGCACCGGATCCCATCAGAACTCCGAAGTTAAACGTGTTTGGGCGAGAGTAGTACTAAGATCGGTGACCTCTTGGGAAGTCCTCGTGTTGCATCCCCCTCTCTTCACCAAATGATTTGCCCCCTGCGTCGTCGACCCTTCTAACGATATAAAATCATGTATATTTCCTACTTTATAACGTAGGGGAACCGAGACCGTTGGTAATTCCGAGGTTCGGGTGGAAAAGGGCCAAAACGCAGTTTAAAGTATGATAAAAGATTGAAAATGAAGGGAGGAAGTAGTGACGGGATTGGTTGATATACACATGAGCGTGAGCGATGGGCGGGTGTGATCATACCAGCACTAATGCACCGGATCCCATCATAACTCCGAAGTTAAACGTGTTTGGGCGAGAGTAGTACTAAGATCGGTGACCTCTTGGGAAGTCCTCGTGTTGCATCCCCCTCTCTTCACCAAAATGATTTGCCCCCTGCGTCGTCGACCCTTCTAACGATATAAAATCATGTATATTTCCTACTTTATAACGTAGGGGAACCGAGACCGTTGGTAATTCCGAGGTTCGGGTTGAAAAGGGCCAAAACGCAGGTTTAAAGTATGATAAAAGATTGAAAATGAAGGGAGGAAGTAGTGACGGGATTGGTTGATATACACATGAGCGTGAGCGATGGACGGGTGTGATCATACCAGCACTAATGCACCGGATCCCATCATAACTCCGAAGTTAAACGTGTTTGGGCGAGAGTAGTACTAAGATCGGTGACCTCTTGGGAAGTCCTCGTGTTGCATCCCCCTCTCTTCACCAAATGATTTGCCCCTGCGTCGTCGACCCTTCTAACGATATAAAATCATGTATATTTCCTACTTTATGACGTAGGGGAACCGAGACCGTTGGTAATTCCGAGGTTCGGGTGGAAAAGGGCCAAAACGCGGTTTAAAGTATGATAAAAGATTGAAAATGAAGGGAGGAAGTAGTGACGGGATTGGTTGATATTGACATGAGCGTGAGCAGTGGACGGGTGTGATCATACCAGCACTAATGCACCGGATCCCATCATAACTCCGAAGTTAAACGTGTTTGGGCGAGAGTAGTACTAAGATCGGTGACCTCTTGGGAAGTCCTCGTGTTGCATCCCCCTCTCTTCACCAAATGATTTGCCCCTGCGTCGTCGACCCTTCTAACGATATAAAATCATGTATATTTCCTACTTTATGACGTAGGGGAACCGAGACCGTTGGTAATTCCGAGGTTCGGGTGGAAAAGGGCCAAAACGCAGTTTAAAGTATGATAAAAGATTGAAAATGAAGGGAGGAAGTAGTGACGGGATTGGTTGATATACACATGAGCGTGAGCGGTGGACGGGTGTGATCATACCAGCACTAATGCACCGGATCCCATCATAACTCCGAAGTTAAACGTGTTTGGGCGAGAGTAGTACTAAGATCGGTGACCTCTTGGGAAGTCCTCGTGTTGCATCCCCTCTCTTCACCAAATGATTTGCCCCCTGCGTCGTCGACCCTTCTAACGATATAAAATCATGTATATTTCCTACTTTATGACGTAGGGGAACCGAGACCGTTGGTAATTCCGAGGTTCGGGTGGAAAAGGGCCAAAACGCAGTTTAAAGTATGATAAAAGATTGAAAATGAAGGGAGGAAGTAGTGACGGGATTGGTTGATATACACATGAGCGTGAGCGATGGACGGGTGCGATCATACCGGCACTAATGCACCGGATCCCATCGGAACTCCGAAGTTAAACGTGTTTGGGCGAGAGTAGTACTAAGATCGGTGACCTCTTGGGAAGTCCTCGTGTTGCATCCCCCTCTCTTCACCAAATGATTTGCCCCCTAGTCGTCGACCCTTCTAACGATATAAAATCATGTATATTTCCTACTTTATGACGTAGGGGAACCGAGACCGTTGGTAATTCCGAGGTTCGGGTGGAAAAGGGCCAAAACGCGGTTTAAAGTATGATAAAAGATTGAAAATGAAGGGAGGAAGTAGTGACGGGATTGGTTGATATACACATGAGCGTGAGCGATGGACGGGTGTGATCATACCAGCACTAATGCACCGGATCCCATCATAACTCCGAAGTTAAACGTGTTTGGGCGAGAGTAGTACTAAGATCGGTGACCTCTTGGGAAGTCCTCGTGTTGCATCCCCCTCTCTACACAAAATCTTTTGCCCCTTGCGACGTCGACCCTTCTAACGATATAAAATCATGTATATTTCCTACTTTATGACGTAGGGGAACCGAGACCGTTGGTAATTCCGAGGTTCGGGTGGAAAAGGGCCAAAACGCGGTTTAAAGTATGATAAAAGATTGAAAATGAAGGGAGGAAGTAGTGACGGGATTGGTTGTATACACATGAGCGTGGGCGATGGACGGGTGTGATCATACCGGCACTAATGCACGGGATCCCATCGTAACTCCGAAGTTAAACGTGTTTGGGCGAGAGTAGTACTAAGATCGGTGACCTCTTGGGAAGTCCTCGTGTTACATTCCCCTCTCTTCACCAAATGATTTGCCCCCTGCGTCGTCGACCCTTCTAACGATATAAAATCATGTATATTTCCTACTTTATGACGTGGGGGAACCGAGGCCGTTGGTAATTCCGAGGTTCGGGTGGAAAAGGGCCAAAACGCAGTTTAAAGTATGATAAAAGATTGAAAATGAAGGGAGGAAGTAGTGACGGGATTGGTTGATATACACATGGGCGTGAGCGGTGGACGGGTGTGATCATACCGGGCTTTAATGCACCGGATCCCATCAGAACTCCGAAGTTAAACGTGTTTGGGCGAGAGTAGTACTAAGATCGGTGAGTTTTTTTTTTTTTTTTTTTTTTTTTTTCTCTTGGGAAGTCCTCGTGTTGCATCCCCCTCTCTTCACCAAATGATTTGCCCCACCCGCGTCGTCGACCGCTTCTAATGATATAAAATCATGTATATTTCCTACTTTATGACGCGAGGGAACCGAGACCATTGGTAATTCCGAGGTTCGGGTTGAAAAAGGGCAAAATGCAGTTTAAAGTATGATAAAAGATTGAAAATGAAGGGAGGAAGTAGTGACGGGATTGGTTGATATACACATGAGCGTGAGTGCAATTGGACGGGTGCGATCATACCAAGACTAATGCACCGGATCCCATCAGAACTCCGAAGTTAAACGTGTTTGGGCGAGAGTAGTACTAAGATCGGTGACCTCTTGGGAAGTCCTCGTGTCACATCCCCCTCTCTTCACCAAATGATTTGCCCCTCGCGTCGTCGACCCTTCTAACGATATAAAATCATGTATATTTCCTACTTTATGACGTAGGGGAACCGAGACCGTTGGTAATTCCGAGGTTCGGGTGGAAAAGGGCCAAAACGCAGCTTTAAAGTATGATAAAAGATTGAAAATGAAGGGAGGAAGTAGTGACGGGATTGGTTGATATACACATGAGCGTGAGCAAGTGGACGGGTGTGATCATACCAAAGCACTAATGCACCGGATCCCATCATAACTCCGAAGTTAAACGTGTTTGGGCGAGAGTAGTACTAAGATCGGTGACCTCTTGGGAAGTCCTCGTGTTGCATCCCCCTCTCTTCACCAAATGATTTGCCCCCCGCGTCGTCGACCCTTCTAACGATATAAAATCATGTATATTTCCTACTTTATGACGTAGGGGAACCGAGACCGTTGGTAATTCCGAGGTTCGGGTGGAAAAGGGCCAAAACGCAGTTTAAAGTATGATAAAAGATTGAAAATGAAGGGAGGAAGTAGTGACGGGATTGGTTGATATACACATGAGCGTGAGCAGTGGACGGGTGTGATCATACCAGCACTAATGCACCGGATCCCATCATAACTCCGAAGTTAAACGTGTTTGGGCGAGAGTAGTACTAAGATCGGTGACCTCTTGGGAAGTCCTCGTGTTGCATCCCCCTCTCTTCACCAAATGATTTGCCCCTCGCGTCGTCGACCCTTCTAACGATATAAAATCATGTATATTTCCTACTTTATGACGTAGGGGAACCGAGACCGTTGGTAATTCCGAGGTTCGGTGGAAAAGGGCCAAAACGCAAGCTTTTTAAAGTATGATAAAAGATTGAAAATGAAGGGAGGAAGTAGTGACGGGATTGGTTGATATACACATGAGCGTGAGCAAGTGGACGGGTGTGATCATACCAAGCACTAATGCACCGGATCCCATCATAACTCCGAAGTTAAACGTGTTTGGGCGAGAGTAGTACTAAGATCGGTGACCTCTTGGGAAGTCCTCGTGTTGCATCCCCCTCTCTTCACCAAATGATTTGCCCCCCGCGTCGTCGACCCTTCTAACGATATAAAATCATGTATATTTCCTACTTTATGACGTAGGGGAACCGAGACCGTTGGTAATTCCGAGGTTCGGTGGAAAAGGGCCAAAACGCAGCTTTAAAGTATGATAAAAGATTGAAAATGAAGGGAGGAAGTAGTGACGGGATTGGTTGATATACACATGAGCGTGAGCAAAGGACGGGTGTGATCATACCAAGCACTAATGCACCGGATCCCATCATAACTCCGAAGTTAAACGTGTTTGGGCGAGAGTAGTACTAAGATCGGTGACCTCTTGGGAAGTCCTCGTGTCGCATCCCCCTCTCTTCACCAAATGATTTGCCCCCCGCGTCGTCGACCCTTCTAACGATATAAAATCATGTATATTTCCTACTTTATGACGTAGGGGAACCGAGACCGTTGGTAATTCCGAGGTTCGGTGGAAAAGGGCCAAAACGCAGCTTTAAAGTATGATAAAAGATTGAAAATGAAGGGAGGAAGTAGTGACGGGATTGGTTGATATACACATGAGCGTGAGCAAAGTGGACGGGTGTGATCATACCAAGACTAATGCACCGGATCCCATCATAACTCCGAAGTTAAACGTGTTTGGGCGAGAGTAGTACTAAGATCGGTGACCTCTCGGGAAGTCCTCGTGTTGCATCCCCCTCTCTTCACCAAATGATTTGCCCCCCGCGTCGTCGACCCTTCTAACGATATAAAATCATGTATATTTCCTACTTTATGACGTAGGGGAACCGAGACCGTTGGTAATTCCGAGGTTCGGGTGGAAAAGGGCCAAAACGCAGTTTAAAGTATGATAAAAGATTGAAAATGAAGGGAGGAAGTAGTGACGGGATTGGTTGATATACACATGAGCGTGAGCAAAGTGGACGGGTGTGATCATACCAAGCACTAATGCACCGGATCCCATCATAACTCCGAAGTTAAACGTGTTTGGGCGAGAGTAGTACTAAGATCGGTGACCTCTTGGGAAGTCCTCGTGTTGCATCCCCCTCTCTTCACCAAATGATTTGCCCCCCGCGTCGTCGACCCTTCTAACGATATAAAATCATGTATATTTCCTACTTTATGACGTAGGGGAACCGAGACCGTTGGTAATTCCGAGGTTCGGGTGGAAAAGGGCCAAAACGCAGCTTTAAAGTATGATAAAAGATTGAAAATGAAGGGAGGAAGTAGTGACGGGATTGGTTGATATACACATGAGCGTGAGCAAAGTGGACGGGTGTGATCATACCAAGACTAATGCACCGGATCCCATCATAACTCCGAAGTTAAACGTGTTTGGGCGAGAGTAGTACTAAGATCGGTGACCTCTTGGGAAGTCCTCGTGTTGCATCCCCCTCTCTTCACCAAATGATTTGCCCCCCGCGTCGTCGACCCTTCTAACGATATAAAATCATGTATATTTCCTACTTTATGACGTAGGGGAACCGAGACCGTTGGTAATTCCGAGGTTCGGGTGGAAAAGGGCCAAAACGCAGCTTTAAAGTATGATAAAAGATTGAAAATGAAGGGAGGAAGTAGTGACGGGATTGGTTGATATACACATGAGCGTGAGCAAGTGGACGGGTGTGATCATACCAAAGACTAATGCACCGGATCCCATCATAACTCCGAAGTTAAACGTGTTTGGGCGAGAGTAGTACTAAGATCGGTGACCTCTTGGGAAGTCCTCGTGTTGCATCCCCCTCTCTTCACCAAATGATTTGCCCCCGCGTCGTCGACCCTTCTAACGATATAAAATCATGTATATTTCCTACTTTATGACGTAGGGGAACCGAGACCGTTGGTAATTCCGAGGTTCGGGTGGAAAAGGGCCAAAACGCAGTTTAAAGTATGATAAAAGATTGAAAATGAAGGGAGGAAGTAGTGACGGGATTGGTTGATATACACATGAGCGTGAGCAGTGGACGGGTGTGATCATACCAGCACTAATGCACCGGATCCCATCATAACTCCGAAGTTAAACGTGTTTGGGCGAGAGTAGTACTAAGATCGGTGACCTCTTGGGAAGTCCTCGTGTTGCATCCCCCTCTCTTCACCAAATGATTTGCCCCCCGCGTCGTCGACCCTTCTAACGATATAAAATCATGTATATTTCCTACTTTATGACGTAGGGGAACCGAGACCGTTGGTAATTCCGAGGTTCGGGTGGAAAAGGGCCAAAACGCAGCTTTAAAGTATGATAAAAGATTGAAAATGAAGGGAGGAAGTAGTGACGGGATTGGTTGATATACACATGAGCGTGAGCAAGGGACGGGTGTGATCATACCAAGACTAATGCACCGGATCCCATCATAACTCCGAAGTTAAACGTGTTTGGGCGAGAGTAGTACTAAGATCGGTGACCTCTTGGGAAGTCCTCGTGTTGCATCCCCCTCTCTTCACCAAATGATTTGCCCCCCGCGTCGTCGACCCTTCTAACGATATAAAATCATGTATATTTCCTACTTTATGACGTAGGGGAACCGAGACCGTTGGTAATTCCGAGGTTCGGTGGAAAAGGGCCAAAACGCAGCTTTAAAGTATGATAAAAGATTGAAAATGAAGGGAGGAAGTAGTGACGGGATTGGTTGATATACACATGAGCGTGAGCAGTGGACGGGTGTGATCATACCAAGACTAATGCACCGGATCCCATCATAACTCCGAAGTTAAACGTGTTTGGGCGAGAGTAGTACTAAGATCGGTGACCTCTTGGGAAGTCCTCGTGTTGCATCCCCCTCTCTTCACCAAATGATTTGCCCCCCGCGTCGTCGACCCTTCTAACGATATAAAATCATGTATATTTCCTACTTTATGACGTAGGGGAACCGAGACCGTTGGTAATTCCGAGGTTCGGGTGGAAAAGGGCCAAAACGCAGCTTTAAAGTATGATAAAAGATTGAAAATGAAGGGAGGAAGTAGTGACGGGATTGGTTGATATACACATGAGCGTGAGCAAGTGGACGGGTGTGATCATACCAAGCACTAATGCACCGGATCCCATCATAACTCCGAAGTTAAACGTGTTTGGGCGAGAGTAGTACTAAGATCGGTGACCTCTTGGGAAGTCCTCGTGTTGCATCCCCCTCTCTTCACCAAATGATTTGCCCCCCGCGTCGTCGACCCTTCTAACGATATAAAATCATGTATATTTCCTACTTTATGACGTAGGGGAACCGAGACCGTTGGTAATTCCGAGGTTCGGGTGGAAAAGGGCCAAAACGCAGCTTTTTAAAGTATGATAAAAGATTGAAAATGAAGGGAGGAAGTAGTGACGGGATTGGTTGATATACACATGAGCGTGAGCAAAGTGGACGGGTGTGATCATACCAAGCACTAATGCACCGGATCCCATCATAACTCCGAAGTTAAACGTGTTTGGGCGAGAGTAGTACTAAGATCGGTGACCTCTTGGGAAGTCCTCGTGTCGCATCCCCCTCTCTTCACCAAATGATTTGCCCCCCGCGTCGTCGACCCTTCTAACGATATAAAATCATGTATATTTCCTACTTTATGACGTAGGGGAACCGAGACCGTTGGTAATTCCGAGGTTCGGTGGAAAAGGGCCAAAACGCAGTTTAAAGTATGATAAAAGATTGAAAATGAAGGGAGGAAGTAGTGACGGGATTGGTTGATATACACATGAGCGTGAGCGTGGACGGGTGTGATCATACCAAGACTAATGCACCGGATCCCATCATAACTCCGAAGTTAAACGTGTTTGGGCGAGAGTAGTACTAAGATCGGTGACCTCTTGGGAAGTCCTCGTGTTGCATCCCCTCTCTTCACCAAATGATTTGCCCCCCGCGTCGTCGACCCTTCTAACGATATAAAATCATGTATATTTCCTACTTTATGACGTAGGGGAACCGAGACCGTTGGTAATTCCGAGGTTCGGGTGGAAAAGGGCCAAAACGCAGCTTTAAAGTATGATAAAAGATTGAAAATGAAGGGAGGAAGTAGTGACGGGATTGGTTGATATACACATGAGCGTGAGCAAAGCTGGACGGGTGTGATCATACCAGCACTAATGCACCGGATCCCATCATAACTCCGAAGTTAAACGTGTTTGGGCGAGAGTAGTACTAAGATCGGTGACCTCTTGGGAAGTCCTCGTGTTGCATCCCCCTCTCTTCACCAAATGATTTGCCCCCCGCGTCGTCGACCCTTCTAACGATATAAAATCATGTATATTTCCTACTTTATGACGTAGGGGAACCGAGACCGTTGGTAATTCCGAGGTTCGGTGGAAAAGGGCCAAAACGCAGTTTAAAGTATGATAAAAGATTGAAAATGAAGGGAGGAAGTAGTGACGGGATTGGTTGATATACACATGAGCGTGAGCAAAGGACGGGTGTGATCATACCAAGACTAATGCACCGGATCCCATCATAACTCCGAAGTTAAACGTGTTTGGGCGAGAGTAGTACTAAGATCGGTGACCTCTTGGGAAGTCCTCGTGTTGCATCCCCCTCTCTTCACCAAATGATTTGCCCCCCGCGTCGTCGACCCTTCTAACGATATAAAATCATGTATATTTCCTACTTTATGACGTAGGGGAACCGAGACCGTTGGTAATTCCGAGGTTCGGGTGGAAAAGGGCCAAAACGCAGCTTTAAAGTATGATAAAAGATTGAAAATGAAGGGAGGAAGTAGTGACGGGATTGGTTGATATACACATGAGCGTGAGCAAAGGACGGGTGTGATCATACCAAGACTAATGCACCGGATCCCATCATAACTCCGAAGTTAAACGTGTTTGGGCGAGAGTAGTACTAAGATCGGTGACCTCTTGGGAAGTCCTCGTGTTGCATCCCCCTCTCTTCACCAAATGATTTGCCCCCCGCGTCGTCGACCCTTCTAACGATATAAAATCATGTATATTTCCTACTTTATGACGTAGGGGAACCGAGACCGTTGGTAATTCCGAGGTTCGGTGGAAAAGGGCCAAAACGCAAGCTTTTTAAAGTATGATAAAAGATTGAAAATGAAGGGAGGAAGTAGTGACGGGATTGGTTGATATACACATGAGCGTGAGCAAGTGGACGGGTGCGATCATACCAAAGACTAATGCACCGGATCCCATCATAACTCCGAAGTTAAACGTGTTTGGGCGAGAGTAGTACTAAGATCGGTGACCTCGGGGAAGTCCTCGTGTTGCATCCCCCTCTCTTCACCAAATGATTTGCCCCCCGCGTCGTCGACCCTTCTAACGATATAAAATCATGTATATTTCCTACTTTATGACGTAGGGGAACCGAGACCGTTGGTAATTCCGAGGTTCGGGTGGAAAAGGGCCAAAACGCAGCTTTAAAGTATGATAAAAGATTGAAAATGAAGGGAGGAAGTAGTGACGGGATTGGTTGATATACACATGAGCGTGAGCAAAGGGACGGGTGTGATCATACCAAGACTAATGCACCGGATCCCATCATAACTCCGAAGTTAAACGTGTTTGGGCGAGAGTAGTACTAAGATCGGTGACCTCTTGGGAAGTCCTCGTGTCGCATCCCCCTCTCTTCACCAAATGATTTGCCCCCCGCGTCGTCGACCCTTCTAACGATATAAAATCATGTATATTTCCTACTTTATGACGTAGGGGAACCGAGACCGTTGGTAATTCCGAGGTTCGGGTGGAAAAGGGCCAAAACGCAGCTTTAAAGTATGATAAAAGATTGAAAATGAAGGGAGGAAGTAGTGACGGGATTGGTTGATATACACATGAGCGTGAGCAAGTGGACGGGTGTGATCATACCAAGACTAATGCACCGGATCCCATCATAACTCCGAAGTTAAACGTGTTTGGGCGAGAGTAGTACTAAGATCGGTGACCTCTTGGGAAGTCCTCGTGTTGCATCCCCCTCTCTTCACCAAATGATTTGCCCCCCGCGTCGTCGACCCTTCTAACGATATAAAATCATGTATATTTCCTACTTTATGACGTAGGGGAACCGAGACCGTTGGTAATTCCGAGGTTCGGGTGGAAAAGGGCCAAAACGCAGCTTTTAAAGTATGATAAAAGATTGAAAATGAAGGGAGGAAGTAGTGACGGGATTGGTTGATATACACATGAGCGTGAGCAAAGGACGGGTGTGATCATACCAAGACTAATGCACCGGATCCCATCATAACTCCGAAGTTAAACGTGTTTGGGCGAGAGTAGTACTAAGATCGGTGACCTCTTGGGAAGTCCTCGTGTCGCATCCCCCTCTCTTCACCAAATGATTTGCCCCCCGCGTCGTCGACCCTTCTAACGATATAAAATCATGTATATTTCCTACTTTATGACGTAGGGGAACCGAGACCGTTGGTAATTCCGAGGTTCGGGTGGAAAAGGGCCAAAACGCAGCTTTAAAGTATGATAAAAGATTGAAAATGAAGGGAGGAAGTAGTGACGGGATTGGTTGATATACACATGAGCGTGAGCAAAAGGACGGGTGCGATCATACCAAGACTAATGCACCGGATCCCATCGAACTCCGAAGTTAAACGTGTTTGGGCGAGAGTAGTACTAAGATCGGTGACCTCTTGGGATGTCCTCGTGTCGCATCCCCCTCTCTTCACAAAATGATTTGCCCCCCGCGTCGTCGACCCTTCTAACGATATAAAATCATGTATATTTCCTACTTTATGACGTAGGGGAACCGAGACCGTTGGTAATTCCGAGGTTCGGGTGGAAAAGGGCCAAAACGCAGCTTCTTAAAGTATGATAAAAGATTGAAAATGAAGGGAGGAAGTAGTGACGGGATTGGTTGATATACACATGAGCGTGAGCAGCTGGACGGGTGCGATCATACCAAAGACTAATGCACCGGATCCCATCATAACTCCGAAGTTAAACGTGTTTGGGCGAGAGTAGTACTAAGATCGGTGACCTCTTGGGAAGTCCTCGTGTCGCATCCCCCTCTCTTCACCAAATGATTTGCCCCCCGCGTCGTCGACCCTTCTAACGATATAAAATCATGTATATTTCCTACTTTATGACGTAGGGGAACCGAGACCGTTGGTAATTCCGAGGTTCGGTGGAAAAGGGCCAAAACGCAAGCTTAAAGTATGATAAAAGATTGAAAATGAAGGGAGGAAGTAGTGACGGGATTGGTTGATATACACATGAGCGTGAGCAAGTGGACGGGTGTGATCATACCAAGACTAATGCACCGGATCCCATCATAACTCCGAAGTTAAACGTGTTTGGGCGAGAGTAGTACTAAGATCGGTGACCTCTTGGGAAGTCCTCGTGTCGCATCCCCCTCTCTTCACCAAATGATTTGCCCCCCGCGTCGTCGACCCTTCTAACGATATAAAATCATGTATATTTCCTACTTTATGACGTAGGGGAACCGAGACCGTTGGTAATTCCGAGGTTCGGTGGAAAAGGGCCAAAACGCAGCTTTAAAGTATGATAAAAGATTGAAAATGAAGGGAGGAAGTAGTGACGGGATTGGTTGATATACACATGAGCGTGAGCAAAGGACGGGTGTGATCATACCAAAGACTAATGCACCGGATCCCATCATAACTCCGAAGTTAAACGTGTTTGGGCGAGAGTAGTACTAAGATCGGTGACCTCTCGGGAAGTCCTCGTGTTGCATCCCCCTCTCTTCACCAAATGATTTTGCCCCCGCGTCGTCGACCCTTCTAACGATATAAAATCATGTATATTTCCTACTTTATGACGTAGGGGAACCGAGACCGTTGGTAATTCCGAGGTTCGGGTGGAAAAGGGCCAAAACGCAGCTTTAAAGTATGATAAAAGATTGAAAATGAAGGGAGGAAGTAGTGACGGGATTGGTTGATATACACATGAGCGTGAGCAAGTGGACGGTGTGATCATACCAAGACTAATGCACCGGATCCCATCGAACTCCGAAGTTAAACGTGTTTGGGGCGAGAGTAAGCACTATGATGGGTGAGCTCTTGGGATGTCCTCGTGTCGCACCCCCCTCTCTACACAAAAAATGTTTTGCCCCTTGCGACGTCGACCCTTCTAACGATATAAAATCATGTATATTTCCTACTTTATAACGAGGGGAACCGTACCGTTGGTAATTCCGAGGTTCGGGTTGAAAAGGGCCAAAACGCAGCTTTAAAGTATGATAAAAGATTGAAAATGAAGGGAGGAAGTAGTGACTAGGATTGGTTGATATACACATGAGCGTGAGCAAGTGGACGGGTGTATGGATCTATACCAAGACTAATGCACCTGGACCCCATCATAACTCCGAAGTTAAACGTGTCTGGGCGAGAGCCGCACTAACATCGGTGACTCCCGGGAAGTCCTCGTGTTGCATCCCCTCTCTTCACCAAATGATTTGCCCCCCGCGTCGTCGACCCTTCTAACGATATAAAATCATGTATATTTCCTACTTTATGACGTAGGGGAACCGAGACCGTTGGTAATTCCGAGGTTCGGGTGGAAAAGGGCCAAAACGCAGCTTTAAAGTATGATAAAAGATTGAAAATGAAGGGAGGAAGTAGTGACGGGATCGCTGGATATACACAATGCGCGAGTGCACCGTGGACGGTGTGATCATACCAGCACTAATGCACCGGATCCCATCATAACTCCGGGGTTAAACGTGTTTGGGCGAGAGTACATTTCAAAGACGAAGACCTCGGGGGAAGCCCTCGTGTTGCATTTCCCTCTCTTCACCAAATGATTTTCCGGCCGCGTCGTCGACCCTTCTAACGATATAAAATCATGCATATTTCCTACTTTATGACGTAGGGGAACCGAGACCGTTGGTAATTCCGAGGTTCGGTGGAAACTGGCCAAAACGCAGCTTTAAAGTATGATAAAAGATTGAAAATGAAGGGAGGAAGTGTTGACGGGATTGGTTGATATGGCTACGAGCGCGAGCGGAGCGTATTTGTGTGACTATACCAACATTCAATGCACCAGATCCCATCTGAACTCCGGGGGTTAAACGTGAATCAGCGAGAGAAGTGCTGGGCATCGACGCGACCTCTCGGGAAGTCCTCGTGTTTCAAAATCCCCCTCTCTTCACCAAATGATTTGCCCCCCGCGTCGTCGACCCTTCTAACGATATAAAATCATGTATATTTCCTACTTTATGACGCAGTGGAACCGAGACCGCGGGTAATTCCGAGGTTCGGGTGGAAAAGGGCCAAAACGCAATGAAAAGAATGATAAAAGATTGAAAACGAAGGGAGAAGTAGTGACGGGATTGGTTGATATACACATACGAGCGTGAGTGCTTTGGACGTTTGTGATTCTACACAAGACTAATGCACCGGATCCCATCGGAACTCCGAAGTTAAACGTGCTCAGGCGAGAGAAGAGCCAAGACGGGTGAGCTCTCGGGGATGTCCTCGTGCCGCACCCCCCCTCTACACAAAATGTTTTGCCCCTCGCGTCGTCGACCCTTCTAACGATATAAAATCATGTATATTTCCTACTTTATGACGTAGGGGAACCGAGACCGTTGGTAATTCCGAGGTTCGGGTGGAAAAGGGCCAAAACGCAGCTTTAAAGTATGATAAAAGATTGAAAATGAAGGGAGGAAGTAGTGACGGGATTGGTTGATATACACATGAGCGTGAGCAAAGGGACGGGTGTGATCATACCAAGACTAATGCACCGGATCCCATCATAACTCCGAAGTTAAACGTGCTTGGGCGAGAGTAGTACTAAGATGGGTGACCTCTTGGGAAGTCCTCGTGTTGCATCCCCCTCTCTTCACCAAATGTTTTGCCCCCCGCGTCGTCGACCCTTCTAACGATATAAAATCATGTATATTTCCTACTTTATGACGTAGGGGAACCGAGACCGTTGGTAATTCCGAGGTTCGGGTGGAAAAGGGCCAAAATGGAGTTTAAAGTATGATAAAAGATTGAAAATGAAGGGAGGAAGTAGTGACGGGATTGGTTGATATACACATGAGCGTGAGCAAGTGGACGGGTGTGATCATACCAAGCACTAATGCACCGGATCCCATCATAACTCCGAAGTTAAACGTGTTTGGGCGAGAGTAGTACTAAGATCGGTGACCTCTTGGGAAGTCCTCGTGTTGCACCCCCCTCTCTTCACCAAATGATTTGCCCCCCGCGTCGTCGACCCTTCTAACGATATAAAATCATGTATATTTCCTACTTTATGACGTAGGGGAACCGAGACCGTTGGTAATTCCGAGGTTCGGGTGGAAAAGGGCCAAAACGCAGCTTTAAAGTATGATAAAAGATTGAAAATGAAGGGAGGAAGTAGTGACGGGATTGGTTGATATACACATGAGCGTGAGCAAAGGACGGGTGTGATCATACCAAGCACTAATGCACCGGATCCCATCGAACTCCGAAGTTAAACGTGCTTGGGCGAGAGTAGTACTAAGATGGGTGACCTCTTGGGAAGTCCTCGTGTTGCACCCCTCTCTTCACAAAATGTTTTGCCCCCCGCGACGTCGACCCTTCTAACGATATAAAATCATGTATATTTCCTACTTTATGACGTAGGGGAACCGAGACCGTTGGTAATTCCGAGGTTCGGTTGAAAAGGGCCAAAATGCAATTTAAAGTATGATAAAAGATTGAAAATGAAGGGAGGAAGTAGTGACGGGATTGGTTGATATACACATGAGCGTGAGCGGACGGGTGCGATCATACCAGCACTATTGCACCGGATCCCATCGAACTCCGAAGTTAAACGTGTTTGGGCGAGAGTAGTACTAAGATGGGTGACCTCTTGGGATGTCCTCGTGTTGCACCCCCTCTCTACACAAAATGTTTTGCCCCCCGCGACGTCGACCCTTCTAACGATATAAAATCATGTATATTTCCTACTTTATGACGTAGGGGAACCGAGACCGTTGGTAATTCCGAGGTTCGGTTGAAAAGGGCCAAAACGCAGCTTTAAAGTATGATAAAAGATTGAAAATGAAGGGAGGAAGTAGTGACGGGATTGGTTGATATACACATGAGCGTGAGCAGTGGACGGGTGTGATCATACCAAGCACTAATGCACCGGATCCCATCATAACTCCGAAGTTAAACGTGTTTGGGCGAGAGTAGTACTAAGATCGGTGACCTCTTGGGAAGTCCTCGTGTTGCATCCCCCTCTCTTCACCAAATGATTTGCCCCTCGCGTCGTCGACCCTTCTAACGATATAAAATCATGTATATTTCCTACTTTATGACGTAGGGGAACCGAGACCGTTGGTAATTCCGAGGTTCGGGTGGAAAAGGGCCAAAACGCGCTTTAAAGTATGATAAAAGATTGAAAATGAAGGGAGGAAGTAGTGACGGGATTGGTTGATATACACATGAGCGTGAGCGTATGGACGGGTGCGATCATACCAGCACTAATGCACCGGATCCCATCGAACTCCGAAGTTAAACGTGCTTGGGCGAGAGTAGTACTAAGATGGGTGAGCTCTTGGGATGTCCTCGTGTTGCACCCCCTCTCTACACAAAATGTTTTGCCCCCGCGACGTCGACCCTTCTAACGATATAAAATCATGTATATTTCCTACTTTATGACATAGGGGAACCGAGACCGTTGGTAATTCCGAGGTTCGGGTTGAAAAGAGCCAAAACGCAGCTTTAAAGTATGATAAAAGATTGAAAATGAAGGGAGGAAGTAGTGACGGGATTGGTTGATATACACATGAGCGTGAGCAATGGATGGTGCGATCATACCAAAGACTAATGCACCGGATCCCATCGAGAACTCCGAGGCTAAACGTGCTTGGGCGAGAGTAGTAATAAGATGTGTGACCTCTGAGAAGTCCTCGTGCCGTACCCCCTCTCTACACAAAATGTGTTGCCCCCGCGTCGTCGACCCTTCTAACGATATAAAATCATGTATATTTCCTAAATTACGAACGCAGGGGAACCCCGAGACCGTTGGTAATTCCGAGGTTCCGGTGGAAAAGGGCCAAAACGCAGCTTTAAAGTAAGATAAAAAAAGATTGAAAATGAAGGGAGGAAGTAGTGACGGGATTGGTTGATATACACATGAGCGTGAATAGTGAGACGGGTGCGATCATACAAAGACTAATGCACCGGATCCCATCGGAACTCCGAAGTTAAACGTGCTTGGGCGAGAGTAGTACTAAGATGGGTGACTCTGGGATGTCCTCGTGTTGCACCCCCTCTCTACACAAAATGTTTTGCCCCCCGCGACGTCGACCCTTCTAACGATATAAAATCATGTATATTTCCTACATTATGACGTATGGGAACCGAGACCATTGGTAATTCCGAGGTTCGCTGAAAAGGGCCAAACGCAAAGCTTTTTTAAAGTATGATAAAAGATTGAAAATGAAGGGAGGAAGTAGTGACGGGATTGGTTGATATACACATGAGCGTGAGCAAAGTGGACGGGTGCGATCATACTAGCACTAATGCACCGGATCCCATCGGAACTCCAAAGTTAAACGTGCTTGGGCGAGAGTAGTACTAAGATGGGTGACCTCTTGGGATGTCCTCGTGTTGCACCCCCTCTCTACACAAAATGTTTTGCCCCTCGCGACGTCGACCCTTCTAACGATATAAAATCATGTATATTTCCTATTTTATGACGTAGGGGAACCGAGACCGTTGGTAATTCCGAGGTTCGGTTGAAAAGGGCCAAAACGCAGTTTAAAGTATGATAAAAGATTGAAAATGAAGGGAGGAAGTAGTGACGGGATTGGTTGATATACACATGAGCGTGAGCAGTGGA
The DNA here is from genome assembly GCA_030674075.2 of Linum usitatissimum. Lineage (NCBI taxonomy): Eukaryota > Viridiplantae > Streptophyta > Magnoliopsida > Malpighiales > Linaceae > Linum > Linum usitatissimum. The sequence goes on from JAUJYP020000809.1 coordinate 19,620, forward strand.
CGGGTGCGATCATACCAAGACTAATGCACCGGATCCCATCAGAACTCCAAAGTTAAACGTGTTTGGGCGAGAGTAGTACTAAGATGGGTGACCTCTTGGGAAGTCCTCGTGTTGCACCCCCTCTCTTCACCAAATGTTGAGCTGGCCGCGTCGTCGACCCTTCTAACGATATAAAATCATGTATATTTCCAAAATTATGACGTAGGGGAACCGAGACCGGCGGGTAATTCCGAGGTTCGGTGGAAAAGGGCCAAAACGCAAGCTAAAGCAAGATGGTAGATTGAAAATGAAGGGAGGAAGTAATGATGGATTGGTTGATATACACATGAGCGTGAGTAAGTGGACGGGTGTGATCATACCACGTCTAATGGAGCTTATCCCATCGAACTCCGAAGTTAAACGTGCTTGGGCGAGAGTAGTACTAAGATGGGTGACCTCCTGGGATGTCCTCGTGTTGCACCCCCCCCCCCCTCTACACAAAATGTTTTGCCCCCCGCGACTTCGACCCTTCTAACGATAAAAAATCATGTATATTTCCTACTTTATGACTTAGAAGAACCGAGACCGTTGGTAATTCCGAGGTTCGAGTTGAACAGTGCCAAAGTCGCAAGTTTAAAGTAATGATAAAAAGATTGAAAATGAAGTGGAGGAAGTAGTGACGGGATTGGTTGATATACACATGAGCGTGAGTGATGGACGAGGTGCGATCATACCAAACACTAATGCACCGGATCCCATCGAACTCCGAAGTTAAATGTGCTTGGGCGAGAGTAGTACCAAGATGGGTGAGCTCTTGAGATGTCCTCGTATTGCACCCCCCCCCCCCCCCCAAAATGTTTGCCTCCCGCGACCACACCCCTTCTAACGATCTGAAAACATGCATATTTCCTACATTATGACTTAGGGAACCCAGACCGCTGGGAATTTCGAGGTCTGAGCTGAAGAGCTGCCAAATCGCATTTTTAAAGCAAGATAAAAGATTGAAAATGAAGGGAGGAAGTAGCGACTAGGATTGGTTGATATACACATGAGCGTGAGCAATGGACGGGTGCGATCATACCAAGACCAATGCACCCGATCCCATCGAAATCTGAAGTTAAACGTGTTTGGGCGAGAGTAGTACTAAGATGGGTGACCTCCTTGGGAAGTCCTCGTGTTGCACCCCCTCTCTTCACCAAATGAGTTGCCCCCCGCGTCGTCGACCCTTCTAACGATATAAAATCATGTATATTTCCAAAATTATGACGTAGGGGAACCGAGACCGTTGGTAATTCCGAGGTTCGGGTGGAAAAGGGCCAAAACGCAGCTTTAAAGTAAGATAAAAGATTGAAAATGAAGGGAGGAAGTAGTGACGGGATTGGTTAATATACACATGAGCGTGAATAGTGGACGGGTGTGATCATACCAAGACTAATGCACCGGATCCCATCGTAACTCCGAAGTTAAACGTGCTTGGGCGAGAGTAGTACTAAGATGGGTGACCTCTTGGGATAGTCCTCGTGTTGCACCCCCCTCTCTACGCAAAATGTTTTGCCCCTCGCGACGTCGACCCTTCTAACGATATAAAATCATGTATATTTCCTACATTATGACGTAGAAGAACCGAGACCGTTGGTAATTCCGAGGTTTGAGTTGAAAAGGGCCGAAATCAAAGTTTAAAGTAAGATAAAAGATTGAAAATGAAGGGAGGAAGTAGTGACTGGATTGGTTGATATACACATGAGCGTGAGCAAGGGACGGGTGCGATCATACCAAGACTAACGCAATTGGATCCCATCGGAACTCCGAAGTTAAACTTGCTTGGGCGAGAGTAGTACTAAGATGGGTGACCTCTTGGGATGTCCTCGTGTTGCAGACCCCCTCTACACAAAATGCTTTGCCCCTCGCGACGTCGACCCTTCTAACGATATAAAATCATGTATATTTCCTATTTTATGACGTAGGGGAACCGAGACCGTTGGTAATTCCGAGGTTCGGTTGAAAAGGGCCGAAATGCAGCTTTAAAGTATGATAAAAGATTGAAAATGAAGGGAGGAAGTAGTGACGGGATTGGTTGATATACACATGAGCGTGAAAGCGTTGATCAGTGCGATCATACCAAAGACGAATGCAAATCGATCCCAATCGAACTCCGAAGTTAAACGTGCTTGGGCGAGAGTAGTATTAAGTGATGGGTGACCTCTAGTGAAGTCCTCGTGTTGTATTCTCTATTCTATGTAAAATGTTTTCGCCCCTGCCATGTCAATCTCTTCTAACGATATAAAATCATGTATACGCCCTACATTATGACGTGTGGGAACCGTGACCGTTGGTAATTCCGAGGTTCGGGTGGAAAAGGGCCAAATCGCAGTCATTAAAGTAATATAAAAGATTGAAAATGAAGGGAGGAACTATTGACGGGATTGGCTGATATACACATGAGTGTGAGCCGTGGACGGGTGCGATCATACCAAAAGACTAATGCAATGGACCCCATCGGAATTCAAAGTTAAACTTGTTTCGGGCGAGAGTAGTACTAAGATGGGTGACCACTGGGATGTCCTCGTGTTGCACCCCCCTCTCTACACAAAATGTTTTGCCCCCTTGCGACGTCGACCCTTCTAACGATATAAAATCATGTATATTTCCTACTTTATGATGTAGGGGAACCGAGACCGTTGGTAATTCCGAGGTTCGGGTTGAAAAGGGCCAAAATCGCATTTTAAAGTATGATAAAAGATTGAAAATGAAGGGAGGAAGTAGTGACGGGATTGGTTGATATACACATGAGCGTGAGCGGACGGGTGCGATCATACCAAGACTAATGCAACCGGATCCCATCGAACTCCGAAGTTAAACGTGCTTGGGCGAGAGTAGTACTAAGATGGGTGACCTCTGGGAAGTCCTCGTGTTGCACCCCCTCTCTACACAAAATGTTTTGCCCCCGCGACGTCGACCCTTCTAACGATATAAAATCATGTATATTTCCTACATTATGACGTAGGGGAACCGAGACCGTTGGTAATTCCGAGGTTCGGGTGGAAAAGGGCCAAAACGCAGTTTAAAGTATGATAAAAGATTGAAAATGAAGGGAGGAAGTAGTGACGGGATTGGTTGATATACACATGAGGGTGAGCAAAGGACGGGTGCGATCATACCGCACTAATGCACCGGATCCCATCGGAACTCTAAAGTTAAACGTGCTTGGGCGAGAGTAGTACTAAGATGGGTGACCTCTAGGGAAGTCCTCGTGTTGCACCCCTCTCTTCACAAAATGTTTTGCCCCTCGCGTCGTCGACCCTTCTAACGATATAAAATCATGTATATTTCCTACATTATGACGTAGGGGAACCGAGACCGTTGGTAATTCCGAGGTTCGGGTGGAAAAGGGCCAAAACGCAGCTTTAAAGTATGATAAAAGATTGAAAATGAAGGGAGGAAGTAGTGACGGGATTGGTTGATATACACATGAGCGTGAGCAAGTGGACGGGTGCGATCATACCAAGCACTAATGCACCGGATCCCATAAGAACTCTGAAGTCAAACGTGCTGGGCGAGAGTAGTACTAAGATTGGTGACCTCTTGGAAAGTCCTCGTGTTGCACCCCTCTCTACACACAAAATGTTTTGCCCCCCGCGTCGTCGACCCTTCTAACGATATAAAATCATGTATATTTCCTACATTATGACGTAGGGGAACCGAGACCGTTGGTAATTCCGAGGTTCGGGTGGAAAAGGGCCAAATCGCAGCTTTAAAGTAAGATAAAAGATTGAAAATGAAGGGAGGAAGTAGTGACGGGATTGGTTGATATACACATGAGCGTGAGCAAGTGGACGGGTGCGATCATACTCAAAGACTAATGCACCGGAGATCCCATCGAATTCCAAAGTTAAATCTGAGCCTCGGGCGAGAGTAGTACTAAGATGGGTGACCTTCGGGAAGTCCTCGTACCGCACTCCCCTCTCTTCACCAAATGAGTTACCCCCCGCGTCGTCGACCCTTCTAACGATATAAAATCATGTATATTTCCAAAATTACGACGCAGGGGAACCGAGATCGCTCGTAATTCCGAGGTTCGGTGGAAAAGGGACAAAACTCGCTTTAAAGTATGATAAAAGATTGAAAATGAAGGGAGGAAGTAGTGACGGGATTGGTTGATATACACATGAGCGTGAGCAAAGGGACGGGTGCGATCATACCAAGAACTGACGCAATGGATCCCATCGAACTCCGAAGTTAAACTTGCTTGGGCGAGAGTAAGATTACGATGGGTGACTCCCAGAAGTCCTCGTGTTTCGTACCCCCCCCCCCCCCTCTATTCACAAAATGTTTTCCCCCCCGCGTCGTCGACCCTTCTAACGATATAAAATCATGTATATGTCCTACATTATGACGTAGGGGAACCGGACTTTTGGTAATTCCGAGGTTCGGGTGGAAAAGGGCCAAATTCAGCTTAAAGTAAGTTTAAAGATTGAAAATGAAGGGAGGAAGGAGTGACGGGATTGGTTGATATACACATGAAGCGTGAGCAGTGGACGGGTGCGATCATACAAAGACTAATGCACCGAATCCCTACGAACTCCGAAGTTAAACGTGCTTGGGCGAGAGTAGTACTAAGATGGGTGACCTCTTGGGAAGTCCTCGTGTTGCACCCCCTCTCTACGCAAAATGTTTTGCCCCACGCGACGTCGACCCTTTAACGATATAAAATGCGCTGTATATTTCCTACATTATGACGAAGGGGAACCGAGACCGTTGGTAATTCGAGGTTCGAGTTGAAAAGGGCCAAATCGGAGTTTAAAAGTAAGATAAAAGATTGAAAATGAAGGGAGGAAGTAGTGACGGGATTACTGGATATACACATACGAGCGTGAGCTCGTGGACGGGTGCGATCTAACGAAGAACGAATGCAATGGATTCCATCGAACTCCAAAGTTAAACTTGCTTCGGGGCGAGAGTAGTACTAAGATGGGTGACCTCTTGGGATGTCCTCGTGTCGCACCCCCTCTCTACACAAAATGTTTTGGCCCCCGCGACGTCGACCCTTCTAACGATATAAATCTATGTATATTTCCTACATTATGACGTAGGGGAACCGAGACCGTTGGTAATTCCGAGGTTCGGTTGAAAAGGGCCAAAACGCAGCTTTAAAGTAAGATAAAAGATTAAAAATGAAGGGAGGAAGTAGTGACGGGATTGGTTGATATACACATGAGCGTGAGCAAGGGACGGGTGCGATCATACCAAGACTAATGCACCGGATCCCATCGAACTCCGAAGTTAAACGTGCTTGGGCGAGAGTAGTACTAAGATGGGTGACCTCTTGGGATGTCCTCGTGTTGCACCCCCTCTCTACACAAAATGTTTTGCCCACTGCGGCGTCGACCCTTCAGGCGAAATAAAATCATGTATATTTCCGTTTACATTATGGCGTATAGGAACCGAGACCGTTAGTAATTCCGAAGTTTGAGATGAAAAAGACGAAATCGCATTTTAAAGTAAGATAAAAGATTGAAAATGAAGGAGGAAGTAGTGACGGGATTGGTTGATATACACATGAGCGTGAGCAAAGTGGACGGGTGAGATCATACCAAGCACTAATGCACCGGATCCCATCGAACTCCAAAGTTAAACGTGCTTGGGCGAGAGTAGTACTAAGATGGGTGACCTCTTGGGAAGTGCTCGTGTTGAACCCTCCTCTCTACACCAAATGTTTTGCCCCCTGCGTCGTCGACCCTTCTAACGATATAAAATCATGTATATTTCCTAGGAACCGAGACCGTTGGTAATTCCGAGGTTCGGGTGGAAAAGGGCCAAATCGCAGTTTAAAGTAAGATAAAAGATTGAAAATGAAGGGAGGAAGTAGTGACGGGATTGGTTGATATACACATGAGCGTGAGCAGTGGACGGGTGAGATCATACCAAAGACTAATGCACCGGATCCCATCGAACTCCAAAGTTAAACGTGCTTGGGCGAGAGTAGTACTAAGATGGGTGACCTCTTGGGATGTCCTCGTGCTGCACCCCCTCTCTTCACCAAATGTTTTGCCCCCGTGCGTCGTCGACCCTTCTAACGATATAAAATCATGTATATTTCCTACATTATGACGTAGGGGAACCGAGACCGTTGGTAATTCCGAGGTTCGAGATGAAAAGGGCCAAAACGCAGCTTTTAAAGTAAGATAAAAGATTGAAAATGAAGGGAGGAAGTAGTGACGGGATTGGTTGATATACACATGAGCGTGAGCCGTGGACGGGTGCGATCATACCAGGACTAATGCACCGGATCCCATCAGAACTCCGAAGTTAAACGTGCTTGGGCGAGAGTAGTACTAAGATGGGTGACCTCTTGGGATGTCCTCGTGTTGCACCCCTCTCTACACAAAATGTTTTGCCCCCGCGTCGTCGACCCTTCTAACGATATAAAATCATGTATATTTCCTACATTATGACGTATGGGAAACGAGACCGTTGGTAATTCCGAGGTTTGGGTGGAAAAGGGCCAAATCGCATTTTAAAGTATGATAAAAGATTGAAAATGAAGGGAGGAAGTAGTGACGGGATTGGTTGATATACACATGAGCGTGAGCAAAGGGACGGTGCGGTCATACCAAAGACTAATGCACCGGATCCCATCGAACTCCAAAGTTAAACGTGTTTGGGCGAGAGTAGTACTAAGATGGGTGACCTCTTGGGAAGTCCTCGTGTTGCACCCCCCTCTCTACACAAAATGTTTTGCCCCCCGCGTCGTCGACCCTTCTAACAATATAAAATCATGTATATTTCCTATTTTATGACGTAGGGGAACCGAGACCGTTGGTAATTCCGAGGTTCGGGTTGAAAAGGGCCAAAACGCAGTTTAAAGTATGATAAAAGATTGAAAATGAAGGGAGGAAGTAGTGACGGTATTGGTTGATATACACATGAGCGTGAGCAAAAGGACGGGTGCGATCATACCAGCACTAATGCACCGGATCCCATCGAAACTCCGAAGTTAAACGTGTTTCGGGGCGAGAGCAAGACCAAGATGGGTGACCTCTGGGAAGCCCCCGTGTTGCACCCCTCTCTTCACCAAAATCTAGTTGCCCCCCGCGTCGTCGACCTTTCTAACGATATAAAATCATGCATATTTCCGACATTATGACGAAGGGGAACCGAGACTCGTTGGTAATTCCGATGTTCGGGTGGAAAAGGGACAAAACGCAATTTAAAGTATGATAAAAGATTGAAAATGAAGGGAGGAACTATCGACGGGATTGGTTGATATACACATACGAGCGCGAGCCGTGGACGGGTGCGATCATACCTAAAGAACTAATGCAACGGACCCCATCGGAACGCCGAAGTTAAACTTGCCGGGAAGGGAGTAGTACTAAGATGGGTGACCTCTTGGGATGTCCTCGTGTTGCACCCCCTCTCTAGCATAAAATGTTTTTGGGGGCCGCACCGTCTTACCCTTCTAACGATATAAAATCATGTATATTTCCTACATTATGACGTATGGGAAACGAGACTGCTGGTAATTCCGAGGTTCGGGTGGAAAAGGGACAAAATGCAGGTTTAAAGTATGATAAAAGATTGAAAATGAAGGGAGGAAAGTAGTGATGATTGGTTGATATACACGTGAGCGTGAGCAGTCGACTGGTGTGATCATACCAAGACTAATGCACCGGATCCCATCGGAACTCCGAAGATAAACGTCTTGAGCAAGAGAGTAGTACTAAGATAGGTGACCTCTTGGGATGTCCTCGTGTTGCACCCCCTTCTACACAAAATGATTTGCCGTCCGTGTCGTCGACCCTTTAACGATATAAAATCATGTATATTTCCTACTTTTATGACGTAAATGGGAACCGAGACCGTTGGTAATTTCCAGGTTTGAGGTGGAAAAGGGCCAAATCGCAGCTTTTTAAAGTAAGATAAAAGATTGAAAATGAAGGGGGGAAGTAGTGACGGGATTGGTTGATATACACGTGAGCGTGAACCTGGACGGGTGAGATCATACCAGCACTAATGCACCGGATCCCATCAGAACTCCAAAGATAAACGTGCTTGGGCGAGAGTAGTACTAAGATGGGTGACCTCTTGGGATGTCCTCGTGTTGCACCCCCTCTCTTCACCAAATGTTTTGCCCCGTGTGTCGTCGACCCTTCTAACGATATAAAATCATGTATATTTCCAACATTATGACGTAGGGGAACCGAGACCGTTGGTAATTCCGAGGTTCGAGATGAAAAGGGCCAAATCGCAGTTTAAAGTAAGATAAAAGATTGAAAATTAAGGGAGGAAGTAGTGACGGGATTGGTTGATATACACATGAGCGTGAGCAGAGTGGACGGGTGAGATCATACCGGCACTAATGCACCGGATCCCATCGAACTCCGAAGTTAAACATGTTTGGGCGAGAGTAGTACTAAGATTGGTATCCTCTTGGGAAATCCTCGTGTTGCACCCCCTCTCTTCACCAAATGATTTGCCCCCTACGTCATCGACGCTTCTAACGATATAAAATCATGTATATTTCCTACATTATGACGTAGGGGAACCGAGACCGTTGCTAATTCCGAGGTTCGGGTAGAAAAGGGCCAAATCACAGTTTAAAGTAAGATAAAAGATTGAAAATGAAGGGAGGAAGTAGTGACGGGATTGGTTGATATACACATGACCGTGAGCTGTGGACGGGTGCGATCATACCAGCACTAATGCAGCGGACCCCATCGGATCTCCGAAGTTAAACTTGCTGGGGCGAGAGTAGTACTAAGATGGGTGACCTCTTGGGATGTCCTCGTGTTGCACCCCCCTCTCTACACAAAATGTTTTGCCCCCTGCGTCGTCGACCCTTCTAACGATATAAAATCATGTATATTTCCTACATTATGACGTATGGGAAACGAGACCATTGGTAATTCCGAGGTTCGGGTGGAAAAGGGCCAAATCGCAGTTTAAAGTAACATAAAAGATTGAAAATTAAGGGAGGAAGTAGTGACGGGATTGGTTGATATACACATGAGCGTTAGCAGTGGACGGGTGCGATCATACCAGCACTAATGCAGCGGATCCGATCGGAACTCCAAAGTTAAACTTGCTTGGGCGAGAGTATTACTAAGATGGGTGACCTCTTGGGATGTCCTCGTGTTGCACCCCCCTCTCTACACAAAATGTTTTGCCCCCTGCGACATCGACCCTTCTAACGATATAAAATCATGTATATTTCCTATTTTATGACGTAGGGGAACAGAGACCGTTGGTAATTCCGAGGTTCGGGTTGAAAAGAGCCAAAACGCAGTTTAAAGTATGATAAAAGATTGAAAATGAAGGGAGGAAGTAGTGACGGGATTGGTTGATATACACATGAGCGTGAGCAGTGGACGGGTGCGATCATACCAGCACTAATGCACCGGATCCCATCAGAAATCCAAAGTTAAACGTGTTTGGGCGAGAGTAGTACTAAGATGGGTGACCTCTTGGGAAGTCCTCGTGTTGCACCCCCTCTCTTCACCAAATGAGTTGCCCCCCGCGTCGTCGACCCTTCTAACGATATAAAATCATGTATATTTCCAAAATTATGACGTAGGGGAACCGAGACCGTTGGTAATTCCGAGGTTCGGGTGGAAAAGGGACAAAACTCAGTTTAAAGTATGATAAAAGATTGAAAATGAAGGGAGGAAGTAGTGACGGGATTGGTTGATATACACATGAGCGTGAGCGGTGGACGGGTGCGATCATACCAGAGACTAATGCAACCGGACCCCATCGGAACTCCAAAGTTAAACTTGCCTTGGGCGAGAGTAGTACTAAGATGGGTGACCTCTTGGGATGTCCTCGTGTTGCACCCCCCTCTCTACACAAAATGTTTTGCCCCCCGCGACGTCGACCCTTCTAACGATATAAAATCATGTATATTTCCTACTTTATGACATAGGGGAACCGAGACCGTTGGTAATTCCGAGGTTCGGGTTGAAAAGAGCCAAAACGCAGTTTAAAGTATGATAAAAGATTGAAAATGAAGGGAGGAAGTAGTGACGGGATTGGTTGATATACACATGAGCGTGAACAGTGGACGGGTGTGATCATACCAGCACTAATGCACCGGATCCCATCGAACTCCGAAGTTAAACGTGCTTGGGCGAGAGTAGTACTAAGATGGGTGAGCTCTTGGGATGTCCTCGTGTTGCACCCCCTCTCTACACAAAATGTTTTGCCCCTCGCGACGTCGACCCTTCTAACGATATAAAATCATGTATATTTCCTACATTATGACGTATGGGAACCGAGACCGTTGGTAATTCCGAGGTTTGAGATGAAAAGGGCCAAATCGCATTTTAAAGTAAGATAAAAGATTGAAAATGAAGGGAGGATGTAGTGACGGGATTGGTTGATATACACATGAGCGTGAGCAGTGGACGGGTGCGATCATACCATCACTAATGCACCGGATCCCATCAGAAATCCAAAGTTAAACGTGTTTGGGCGAGAGTAGTACTAAGATGGGTGACCTCTTGGGAAGTCCTCGTGTTGCACCCCCTCTCTTCACCAAATGAGTTGCCCCTGCGTCGTCGACCCTTCTAACGATATAAAATCATGTATATTTCCAAAATTATGACGTAGGGGAACCGAGACCGTTGGTAATTCCGAGGTTCGGGTGGAAAAGGGACAAAACTCAGTTTAAAGTATGATAAAAGATTGAAAATGAAGGGAGGAAGTAGTGACGGGATTGGTTGATATACACATGAGCGTGAGCAGTGGACGGGTGCGATCATACCAGCACTAATGCAGCGGACCCCATCGGAACTCCAAAGTTAAACTTGCTTGGGCGAGAGTAGTAATGAAGATGGGTGACCTCTTGGGATGTCCTCGTGTTGCACCCCCCTCTCTACACAAAATGTTTTGCCCCCTGCGACGTCGACCCTTCTAACGATATAAAATCATGTATATTTCCTACTTTATGACATAGGGGAACCGAGACCGTTGGTAATTCCGAGGTTCGGGTTGAAAAGAGCCAAAATGCAGGTTTAAAGTATGATAAAAGATTGAAAATGAAGGGGAGGAAGTAGTGACTGGATTAAGGTTGATATACACATGAGCGTGAACGAGTGGACGGGTGTGATCATACCCAACACTAATGCACCGGATCCCATTGGGGAGAACTCCGAAGTTAAACGTGCTTCGGGGCGAGAGTAGTACTAAGATGGGTGAGCTCTTGGGATGTCCTCGTGTTGCACCCCCTCTACACACAAAATGTTTTGCCCTATGAAGCGTCGGCCTTATAACGATATAAAATCATGTATATTTCCTACATTATGACGTATGGGAACCGAGACCGTTGGTAATTCCGAGGTTTGAGATGAAAAGGGCCAAATCGCATTTTAAAGTAAGATAAAAGATTGAAAATGAAGGGAGGATGTAGTGACGGGATTGCTTGATATACACGCTGAGCGTGAGCGGTGGACGGGTGCGATCGTACCGGGCACTAATGCATCGGATCCCATCGAAATCCAAAGTTAAACGTGTTTGGGCAGAGAGTAGTACTAAGATGGGTGACCTCTTGGGAAGTCCTCGTGTTGCAGTCCTCTCTTCACGTAAAAATTTTTTGCCCCCTACACCGTCGACGCTTCTAACGAGATAAAATCATGTATGTTTCTTACATTATGACGTAGGGGGACCGAGACCGTTGTTAATTCCGAGGTTCGGGAGGAAAAGGGTCAAAACACAGCTTTTTAAAGTAAGATAAACGATGAAAATGAAGGGAGGAAGTAGTGACGGGAGTGGTTAATATACACATGAGCGTGAGCGTGGACGGGTGAGATCATACGGGTGCTAATGCACCGGATCCCATCGAACTCCGACGCTAAACGTGCTTGGGCGAGAGTAATGAGATGGGTGACCTCTTGGGAAGTCCTCGTGTTGCACCCCCTCTTTTCACAACATTTTTGCCCCCTGCGCCGTCGACGCTTCTAACGAGATAAAATCATGTATGTTTCTTACATTATGATGTAGGGGGACCGAGACCATTGTTAATTCCGAGGTTCGGGGGGAAAAGGGCCAACATGCAGCTTAAAAGTAAGATAAGAGGTTGATAATGACGGGAGGAAGTAGTGATGGGAGTGGTTGATATACACATGAGCGTGAGCCGTGGACGGGTTCGATCATACCAAGCACTAATGCACCAGATCTCATCGGAACTTTGAATTTAAACGTGCTTGGGCGAGAGTAGTACCGAGATGGGTGACCTCTCGGGAAGTCCTCATATTGCCGTCCCATCTTTTCACAACCGTCGACGCTTCTAACGAGATAAAATCGACCCTTCTTACATTATGATGTAGGGGGAAATCATGTTAATTCCGAGGTTCGGGCGGAAAAGGGCCAACATGCACTTAAAATGCTAATTCCGAGGTTCAGGCGGAAAATGGCCAACATGGAGTTAAAAGTAAGATAAGAGGTTGATAATAACGGGAGGAAGTAGTGACGGGAGTGGTTGATATACACATGAGCGTGAGCAGTAGACGGGTGTGACCATACTAGCACTAATGCAACTGATCCCATCAGAACTCCGAAGTTAAACATGCTTGGGCGAGAGTAGTACTAACATGAGTGACCTCTTGGGAAGTCCTCGTGTTGCACCCCTCTTTTCACAAAATTTTTGTGCCCCTCGCGCCGTCGACGCTTCTAACGATAAAATCTTGTATGTTTCTTACATTATGACGTAGGAGACCGAGACCATTGTTAATTCCGAGGTTCCGGCGGAAAAGGGCCAACATGCAATTTTAAAAGTCGATAAACGATAGAAAATGAAGGGACGAAGTAGTGACGGGAGTGGTTAATATACACAAGAGCGTGAGCGTAGACGAGTGTGATCATACCAACACTAATGCACCGGATCCCATCGAAATCCAAAGTTAAACGTGTTTGGGCGAGAGTAGTAATGAGATGGGTGACCTCGTGGGAAGTCCTCGTGTTGCACCCCCTCTTTTCACAACATTTTTTGCCCCCTACGCCGTCGACGCTTCTAACGAGATAAAATCATGTATGTTTCTTACATTATGATGTAGGGGGACCGAGACCATTGTTAATTCCGAGATTCGGGCGGATAAGGGCAACATGCGCTTAAAAGTAAGATAAGAGGTTGATAATGACTAAGGAAGTAGTGACGGGAGTGGTTGATATACACATGAGCTTGAGCAAGAGACGGGTGCGATCATACTAGCACTAATGCAACTGATCCCATCAGAACTCCGAAGTTAAACGTGCTTGGACGAGAGTAGTACTAAGATGAGTTACCTCTTGGGAAGTCCTCCTATTGCAACCCCCTCTTTTCACAAATGTTTTTGAGCCCTGCGCCGTCGACGCTTTTAACGAGATAAAATAGTGTATGTTTCTTACATTATGACGTAGGGGGACGAGACCGTTGTTTATTCCGAGGTTCGGGCGGAAAAGAGCCAAAACGCAGCTTTAAAGTAAGATAAGAGGTTGGTAATGAAGGGAGGAAGTAGTGACAAAAGTGGTTGATATACACATGAGCGTGAGCAAGTAGACGGGTGCGATCATACTAGCACTAATGCAACGGATCCCATCGAACTCCGAAGTTAAACATGCTTGGGCGAGAGTAGTACTAAGATGAGTGACCTCTTGGGAAGTCCTCGTGTGCACCCCTGCTACACAAAATGTTTTGCCCCGCGCGACGTCGACGCTTCTAACGAGATAAAATTGTGTATGTTTCTTACATTAGGACGTAGGGGGACCGAGACCGTTGTTTTTTCCGAGGTTAGGGCGGAAAAGGGCCAAAACGCATTTTAAACTAAGATAAAAGATTTAAAATGAAGGGAGGAAGTAGTGACGGGATTGGTTGATATACACATGAGCGTGAGTAGTATATGGGTGAGATCATACCAAGACTAATGCAACGGATCCCATCGAACTCCGAAGTTAAACATGATTGGTCGAGAGTAGTACCGAGATGGGTGACCTCTTGGGAAGTCCTCGTGTTGCACCCCCCTCTTTTCACAAATTTTTTTGCCCCCCGCGCCGTCGACGCTTCTAACGAGATAAAATCGTGTATGTTTCTTACATTAGGACGTAGGGGACCGAGACCGTTGTTTTTTCCGAGGTTAGGGCGGAAAAGGGCCAAAACGCTGTTTAAACTAAGATAAAAGATTTAAAATGAAGGGAGGAAGAAGTGACGGGAGTGGTTGATATACACATGAGCGTGAGTAGGAGACGGGTGCGATCATACCAAGCACTAATGCACCGGATCTTATCGAACTCGAATTTAAATGTGTTTGGGAGAGAGTAGTATTAAGATGGGTGACCCTCTTGGGAAGTCCTCGTGTTGCAACCCCCTCTCTACGCAAAATTTTTTGCCCCCCGCGACGTCGACACTTCTAACAAGATAAAATCATTTATGTTTCTTACATTATGACGTAGGGGAACCGAGACCGTTGGTAATTTCCGAGGTTCGGCGTTGAAAAGGGCCAAAACGCAGCTTTTAAAGTAAGATAAAAGATTGAAAATGAAGGGAGGAAGTAGTGACGGGATTGGTTGATATACACATGAGCATGAGTAGGAGACGGTGCGATCATACCAAAGACTAATGCACCGGATCCCATCGAACTCCGAAGTTAAACGTGCTTGGGCGAGAGTAGTATTAAGATGGGTGACCTGACTTGGGATGTCCTCGTGTTGCAAACCCCTCTCTACACAAAATGTTTTGCCCTCGCGACGTCGACCCTTCTAACGAACATAAAATCATGTATATTTCCTACATTATGACGTATGGGAACCGAGACCATTGGTAATTTCGAGGTTCGAGATGAAAAGGGCCAAATCGCATTTTAAAGTAAGATAAAAGATTGAAAATGAAGGGAGGAAGTAGTGACGGGATTGGTTGATATACACATGAGCGTGAGTAGGAAGGGTGCGATCATATCAAGCACTAATGCACCGCCTCCCATCGATCTCCGAAGCTAAACGTGCTTGGGCGAGAGTAGTAATAAGATGGGTGACCTCTTGGGAAGTCCTCGTGTTGCACTCCTCTCTACACAAAATTTTTTGCCCCCTGTGTCGTCGACCCTTCTAACGATATAAAATCATGTATATTTCTTACATTATGATGTAGGGGAACCGAGACCGTTGGTAATTCCGAGGTTCGGTGGAAAAGGGCCAAAATGTAGTTAAATGTAAGATAAAAGATTGATAATGACGGGAGGAAGTAGTGACGGGATTGGTTGATATACACATGAGCGAGTAGCGTGACGGGTGCGATAATACCAACACTAATGCACCGGATCCCATCGAACTCCAAAGTTAAACATGCTTGGGCGAGAGTAGTACTAAGATGGGTGACCTCTTGGGATGTCCTCGTGTCGCACCCCCCTCTCTACACAAAATGTTTTGCCCCCCGCGACGTCGACGCTTCTAACGATATAAAATCATGTATATTTCCTACCTAATGACGTAGGGGAACCGAGACCGTTGGTAATTCCGAGGTTCGGTGGAAAAGGGCCAAAACGCATTTTAAAGTAAGATAAAAGATTGAAAATGAAGGGAGGAAGTAGTGACGGGATTGGTTGATATACACATGAGCGTGAGCGTGGACGGGTGCGATCATACCAAAGACTAATGCACCGGATCCCATTAGAACTCCGAAGTTAAACATGCTTGGGCGAGAGTAGTACTAAGATGGGTGACCTCTTGGGATGTCCTCGTGTTGCACCCCCTCTCTACACAAAATGTTTTGCCCCCCGCGACGTCGACCCTTCTAACGATATAAAATCATGTATATTTCCTACATTATGACGTATGGGAACCGAGACCGTTGGTAATTCCGAGGTTGAGATGGAAAAGGGCCAAATCGCATTTTAAAGTAAGATAAAAGATTGAAAATGAAGGGAGGAAGTAGTGACGGGATTGGTTGATATACACATGAGCGTGAGCAAGGACGGTGCGATCATACCAGCACTAATGCAACGGATCCCATCGAACTCCGAAGTTAAACGTGCTTGGGCGAGAGTAGTACTAAGATGGGTGACCTCTTGGGAAGTCCTCGTGCCGCACTCCCCTCTCTTCACAAAATTTTTGCCCCCCGCGACGTCGACCCTTCTAACGATATAAAATCATGTATATTTCCTACATTATGACGTATGGGAACAGAGACCGTTGGTAATTCCGAGGTTCGGGTTGAAAAGGGCCAAAACGCATTTTAAAGTATGATAAAAGATTGAAAATGAAGGGAGGAAGTAGTGACGGGATTGGTTGATATACACATGAGCGTGAGTATGGATGGGTGCGATCATACCAAGACTAATGCACCGGATCCCATCGAACTCCGAAGTTAAACGTGCTTGGGCGAGAGTAGTACTAAGATGGGTGACCTCTTGGGATGTCCTCGTGTTGCACCCCTCTCTACACAAAATGTTTTGCCCCCGCGACGTCGACCTTTCTAACGATATAAAATCATGTATATTTCCTACATTATGACGTACGGGAACCGAGATCGTTGGTAATTCCGAGGTTTGAGATGAAAAGGGCCAAATCGCATTTTAAAGTAAGATAAAAGATTGAAAATGAAGGGAGGAAGTAGTGACAGGATTGGTTGATATACACATGAGCGTGAGTAGTGGACGGGTGCGATCATACCAAGACTAATGCACCGGATCCCATCGAACTCCGAAGTTAAACATGCTTGGGCGAGAGTAGGACTAAGATGGGTGACCTCTTGGGATGTCCTCGTGTTGCACCGCCCTCTCTACACAAACCGTTTTGCCCCCCGCGTCGTCGACCCTTCTAACGATATAAAATCATGTATATTTCCTACTTTATGACGCAGGGGAACCGAGACCGTTGGTAATTCCGAGGTTCGTGATGAAAAGGGCCAAAACGCATTTTAAAGTATGATAAAAGATTGAAAATGAAGGGAGGAAGTAGTGACGGGATTGGCTGATATACACATGGAGCGTGAGCAGCGGACGGGTGCGATCATACCAAGCACTAATGCACCGGATCCCATCGAACTCCGAAGTTAAACATGCTTGGGCGAGAGTAGTACTAAGATGGGTGACCTCTTGGGATGTCCTCGTGTTGCACGGCCCTCTCTACACAAATCGTTTTGCCCCCGCGACGTCGACCCTTCTAACGATATAAAATCATGTATATTTCCTACTTTATGACGTAGGGGAACCGAGACCGTTGGTAATTCCGAGGTTTGAGATGAAAAGGGCCAAATCGCATTTTAAAGTAAGATAAAAGATTGAAAATGAAGGGAGGAAGTAGTGACAGGATTGGTTGATATACACATGAGCGTGAGCAGTGGACGGGTGCGATCATACGCAAGACTAATGCACCGGATCCCATCGAACTCCGAAGTTAAACATGCTTGGGCGAGAGTAGTACTAAGATGGGTGACCTCTTGGGATGTCCTCGTGTTGCACGCCCCTCTCTACACAAACGGTTTTGCCCCCCGCGACGTCGACCCTTCTAACGATATAAAATCATGTATATTTCCTACATTATGACGTAGGGGAACCAGGACCGTTGGTAATTCCGAGGTTTGAGATGAAAAGGGCCAAATCGCATTTTAAAGTAAGATAAAAGATTGAAAATGAAGGGAGGAAGTAGTGACGGGATTGGTTGATATACACATGAGCGTGAGCGTGGACGGGTGCGATCATACCAGCACTAATGCACCGGATCCCATCAGAACTCCGAAGTTAAACATGCTTGGGCGAGAGTAGTACTAAGATGGGTGACCTCTTGGGATGTCCTCGTGTTGCACGCCCCTCTCTACACAAACTGTTTTGCCCCCTGCGACGTCGACCCTTCTAACGATATAAAATCATGTATATTTCCTACATTATGACGTATGGGAACCGAGACCGTTGGTAAGTCCGAGGTTTGAGATGAAAAGGGCCAAATCGCATTTTAAAGTAAGATAAAAGATTGAAAATGAAGGGAGGAAGTAGTGACAGGATTGGTTGATATACACATGAGCGTGAGCAGTGGACGGGTGCGATCATACCAAGACTAATGCACCGGATCCCATCGAACTCCGAAGTTAAACATGCTTGGGCGAGAGTAGTACTAAGATGGGTGACCTCTTGGGATGTCCTCGTGTTGCACGCCCCTCTCTACACAACCGTTTTGCCCCCCGCGACGTCGACCCTTCTAACGATATAAAATCATGTATATTTCCTACTTTATGACGCAGGGGAACCGAGACCGTTGGTAATTCCGAGGTTTGTGATGAAAAGGGCCAAATCGCATTTTAAAGTAAGATAAAAGATTGAAAATGAAGGGAGGAAGTAGTGACGGGATTGGTTGATATACACATGAGCGTGAGCAAGTGGACCGGTGCGATCATACCAAAGACTAATGCACCGGATCCCATCGAACTCCGAAGTTAAACATGTCATGAGTAGTACTAAGATGGGTGACTCCTTGGGATGTCCTCGTGTTGCACGCCCCTCTCTACAATAAACCGTTTTGCCCCCCGCGACGTCGACCCTTCTAACGATGGCACTAATGCACCTTGATCCCATCGAACTCCGAAGTTAAACGTGTTTCAGCGAGAGTAAGTACTCAAGATGGGTGACCTCTTGGGATATCCTCGTACCGCACCCCCCTCTCTACGCAAAATGTTTTGCCCCCTGCGACGTCGACCCTTCTAACGATATAAAATCATGTATATTTCCTACATTATGACGTGTAAGAACCGAGGGACCGTTGGTAATTCCGAGGTTTGAGTTGAAAAGGGCCAAATCAAAGTTTAAAGTAAGATAAAAGATTGAAAATGAAGGGAGGAAGTAGTGACGGGATTGGTTGATATACACATGAGCGTGAGTCATGGACGGGTGCGATCATACCAAGACTAATGCAATTGACCTCATCGGAACTCCAAAGTTAAACTTGCTCTGGCGAGAAGCAGCTCTAAGATGGGTGACCTCTCGGGATGTCCTCGTGTAGCACCCCCCTCTCTAACACAAAATGTTTTGCCCCCCGCGACGTCGACCCTTCTAACGATATAAAATCATGTATATTTCCTACTTTATGACATATGGGAACCGACAGTAATCGCTGGTAATTCCGAGTTTCGGGTCGTAAAGAGCCAAAACGCAAAATAGAAGTATGATAAAAGATTGAAAATGAATGTAGGAAGTAGCCGACTGGATTGGTTGATAAGACATGAGCGCGAACAAAGGGATTCGGTGTGATCAACCAAGACTCACGCACCGATCCCATCGAACTCCGAAGTTAAATGTGCTTCGGGCGAGAGTAAGACTAAGATGGGTGAGCTCTCGGGATGTCCTCGTGTCGCACCCCCCTCTCCTACACAAAAATGTTTTGCCCCCCGCGACGTCGATCCTTCTAACGATATAAAATCATGTATATTTCCTACATTACGACGCATTGGAACCGGAGACCGTTGGTAATTCCGAGGTTTGAGATGAAAAGGGCCAAATCGCATTTTAAAGTAAGATAAAAGATTGAAAATGAAGGGAGGATGTAGTGACGGGATTGGTTGATATACACATGAGCGTGAGCAAAGCTGGACGGTGCGATCATACCAACACTAATGCACCGAATCCCATCAAATCCGAAGTTAAACGTGTTCGGGGCGAGAGTAGTACTAAGATGGGTGACCTCGTTGGGAAGTCCTCGTGTTGCACCCCTCTCTTCACCAAATGAGTTGCCCCTCGCGTCGTCGACCCCTTCTAACGATATAAAATCATGTATATTTCCAAAACATGACGTAGGGGAACCGAGACCGTTGGTAACGAGTTCTGGGTGGGAAACGGCCAAATCG